>WMED01000464.1:0-13441 GCA_019650415.1 Pipa parva
TTTGCTGATATATGACATCACTCTCCTAGCCTTTTCTTGCTTGGCTGGCCATTTATTTTTAAACATAATTGATTATCATTGTGCAATATACTTTTCATCTTCTTTCTCGCAGCTGCAGAAGTCCAGCTTGCAGGATTATAATGAGAAAGTATGCATTGCTCTCACTAGAGGGGCACCTCCATAGCAATTACAATTGTTCTGAATGTGTATGTATTTTTTTTTTTTTGCTGAATTTTGGCTGGGATTTTATTTTTAACACTGCAGTGAGTTTGCTATTGTGGCACTGGCCTTATGCTGCAATTGTGTTAAAAGGAAATGAAGTGGAAAATGATAGTTGTATTGTAAGTAAAGATACTATGCTGTTGTACATTAACTTTATTATCATGTCTAGACAGAGAAATCACCTTGCAGAAGTAAGATAGTAAAAACTGAAACTGTACAAAATTCTCCTGGTGTAAAATAGATGAGCCTAGTGTTCTGGTCCACTGCGATTTGCAAGGTTGCTGAAAATAGCTGTCTACAGTATATTGTAAATGCATGGGATTCCAGAAATACTGTGTGGGGGAAGATTTCTGTTGTTTTAGTAACATATGGAATAAGCGCATATCTATACAACCAGGAATAACACTAAAAATCAATCTGATAAATTTGCTGTCCGTAGAATAATCTATGCCCATCCCTACTTTAATCATTCTTCCAATGTATTTCATGTATATTAGTTGCATGATTGGAAAGAAAAATAAGCTACAAATGGTTGGTGGGTACTGCAGAGTGTATTACAACTTTTCAGAGTTAGAGAAAAGTTCAGACTTGCATTGACCTTTACAAACCTTTACAAAACTAGTGCACAGTGTGTGTTGTTTAATCTCTGCAGTTAAATTGATTCCGTTTATGTAGCTCTTCACTAAAATGACAAAATGACTCTATATCCACGAGCACTTTAAAGAGAGTTTACAGAGTTTAAAGCTTAGTTTCATAGACTGCAAAATTACACCAGATATTCTTTTACAAAACTCTCGCTCTCTGTTGATACACATGTACATTTCTAGCTACTCTGTGTAGCTGGCTATTCATTGTTTACCATGAGACAATCTAAGGTACTTTTGCAACTTCAGGGGATGCATCCCATACAAATGTAAAAATAAAAAAAAAGCAGCAGCTACAAATCTCCAGGTGTGATGCAGTAGACTTTATCATTTACAGTCAAGATGGCTGCCAGCTACTCCATTTAGTTTCACTATCTAATTCTTATAGATTTATGCAGAGATGCTAGACATGTTTCCTGCAGATTCTGCCCACTCTACTTTCAATTACTTTTACATTTTACTCTGCGCAAGTCAACTTAGTTATCATAGGGATCCTCTGCAAGACTAGCCTCTTGACACCAACCCATTGCCCCAACACCAAATGTTAGTACTCTCACAGAATAATTGGACATCAATTGGACAACTGCACAGTGGTGGGGGTAGAAAGATGAACTGCCTGATGATTAGCGATGCTCGTTTGTGGCCCCAAACTATTAGCTACAGACGCCACAGGCACTCCAAAAAACCCACACAAAAACAAGGTAACACAGAGACAACCAAGCATAAGACAGCGTAAGTGTAGGCAAACAAAGATAATCAGATGAAGCCAAAGTCAGGAAACCTAAAAAAAGTTTGCAATACAGTTGATAAAGCCAGAGTTCAGAGCTGACAGCAGAAATCAAAATCATGGGCAAAGCTGAGGTCAAACACAGCAAAATAAACAATGCTGGGGGTTAGGCTGGAACTGTATAACAGGAACCAGATTGGGCAAAACACGAAAGAAAGTGACCCCATATTATAGGCCTGGTAGTAAATGATAAACAGGATGAACCTATGTAAAATAATCTGCTGGCGTGTAACCACAAGTTCAGCACTAGTTCAATAAAAAGCAAGCATAGAAAAGAGCTTTACAACCTAGAAACTGAAGTAGTAAAGCCACTGCTTGGAGTGCAGCAAATTCTCAGCTCAATCCTGAGCAGGAGCCAAGCCATGACCACCTTAGGTGTTCATGACAACAAACCCTAGATACTATGGGATGTCTGCACATAAGCCACAGGCAGTTTGTGTAATCCCCATGCATGCTCTAGATGCTTTGTGGTGCTCCCACATATGTTGTAATTGTTCTTTATTAGAGTGTATTAGAGAGCTACAGGAATGTGCACCTTACTGCAAATGTACTGCAGGATCAGATCCATGAAAGCCTGCAGAAATAGCATATGCAGCCTAAACCAAAAATACTGAATCCTTCTCCCAATATGAGGAAGCTTGTATGCCTGCATATGGGAGCAGGCCTCTCTGGGCTCCTCACAGGCTGTACAGGCTAAGTTCTACCTCCTCTGTTCTACAATACTAATCTATGAGAAGTGCTACTGTACATGGTGCAACTCTCAGATACACACTGACAGGTCAAACCAAATTGGTTGTAATTAGTAAGTTGTACAAAAATCAGTAATGTGAACTAGTAAGATTCGATGAGGAGATATTTATAAAAGTTTCTAATGATTTACATAGGGTCAAAAACAACATTTTGATGTAAAAAATAAAGAAAAAAAAATCAATATCAGCATAATAATTATTATTTCTCCCTTCATATCTACTATATAATATCTATTGTCTTTTTTTATTTAGACAAGTTTATATTTTAAGATTGCACAAAAATGATTAAAAAGACAGATATCTCTCACATATACTGTATTATTTTATGAAGTTTTCTTTTCCAGCACCTAATTGAACAGTTGATAAAATGGCGAGGTTTCATGGAGGAATAGTGCATGTTTTCTTGTTACTAATTGTATTAGTTATTCTTAATGAATTGTAGAAAAGAATCTTGTTGCGGAAAGTCTTCTCCATAAAAACCTATCAGAGAAAATGAAATTAGGTTTGCAATTAGCATTAAGCCCAGAGGGGGACTAGTGTGTTTGGACAACTCTGTTTGAAATTAGCTTATAAATAAAATTAGTTTTATTAAATATTCAATTATTTGAACTTGAAAACTGTTTGGGCTATTTGTGCGCAGATAAGTCAGTAGCCCCTTACAAATTAGTGCAAACCTAGATATTGTATTTTGTATTGTTGTTTGGGGACATAGACTGTTCATTTGGGATATCCAGGCAGTATCTCTAAGTCTGACAAACTAACACATTAAGAAAAATAAAGTAATTGAAGAAAATTCTGTTCTTTGGTATTTGGTGTAAATTTGTCAGATACATTTTAACACTGGGAAACTGAACTGTGCAAAGTAGAAATACAAAGATATATGTACAGTAATGAAATGCTCTTTGAGATGTTAGTACTTGATGGAGAAAGATTTGTAATTTCTGTGGGCCCAGGAGTTATTAAATAAAAATAATCTGCTTAACGTGGTGTCAGAATTATGGCATAGGAAAAGCCTGGTCAGTCTTTCTTCAGCAAAATAGGTGTACTACCTGAAAATACAATTTGTACCTTGTTTTCTTTGGAGGCTTTAGATCCCCTTTAATGAACTTTCAGAAGTTCAGTCTTTCAGTCTAAAAGGGTGTTGGCATAGATGTCAGAGGATAACAGCTAATTGTACCCTTCAATGTGATGTCTATTTATTGGTATGACATGCAAGTAAAAACCAATAAGCAATTATGCATGACTTTACTGTACAAGTACAATGGTATAAGCTTGTAACAAATTTGTCATGAATAGTTATATTGTAGCAAACTGATGTCATCTTTACATGCATCTGTTTAAAGAAAACAATGATACTATAATTAGCTCTTTTCTGTATTAATTTCTACATACTGGCATTATGCACAAGAAACAATAATGTCAGCATTTTTGTTGCATTTTGGTTGCCAGTATTGCCAAACAAAAGATTAGGCTTGCTCAATCCCCATAGTAGATAAGCTGTGTAAAAAAACGAGGTGCACTTGAATGGAGCCAAACAAGCTGAGAAGAAACAGGATTGTGCACTAACTCATTGTAAAAATAAAAAGGTTTAATCCAAGATACGTTCAAATAAATCCATAGGAAAAGTGGGATAATTAAAAACAGATAGGCATGAAAAGCACCCCTTGACGCGTTTCGCGCCCCAGCGCTTAATCATAAGTGGGGCACCGATACTTAAGCAGAGTTTATATAGTAGAACATTTTAATCAACTCACCTGGTCACCAGTTGTGTAGTCGGCTGCAGCGGTAATGTGAATTAGATAATCCAGCGTTATCAGGTAGCTACGATGTGTATAGGCTAGCAGCTAGAAGGGCAGTGATCCAAATGCGGAAGTGAATCTGCACGTAATTACATGTACTACGGTGAGCCTTTGGCTTCCAATTAAAAAAGCGTTTCAAAGTTGGAACGGCTGCTGTCAAAGATAGCGCTGTTATAAATCTGTGAACTTGGGTAAAGTGTATGCACTTTATAATGTTGCTGCCATCATACACTGGCCACCAGGTGAGAGATCATAATCCTATGGAATAAAAAAAGACAATAATAATAACGGTTATGGTGTGGCACACAAGGCAGTAATCAACAGATGATAAGTAACAAGAAATGATAAATTGTAATACACATTAAAGTTAAAGTTAAATTAGTCTTAGTATACCGCAGGTACCATGTTGCATATCTAAAAACGAGAAATAACCAAGCAATAGATTATACATTTAAGGTAGAATGAATTAAATAAAATTTGTGTAAAAAATGTGTGAAATAGTGTAAAAGGCGAACAATATATGTAAATATATTAATGTATGTAAAGACTAAAAACTATAAACATGTGATTAAACCAAAACGTGCACGTAGTTGAAATGTGTCAGTAAAGAAGAAATTAATTAGTTTATACTATTTAAATATTGATGATAAACATCAACATCAGCATCTAAAGTGGATTAGCGTAAAGGAGATCACTAAGAAATCATTACTAACCAATTATAATCTCATAAAGTGAAAGAAAAATTACATTATAATTTAATAAAAGATGATAAAACCAAAAATGGAAAAAAAATGGATGTAGTAAATATGGAAAACAGGTGGAAGGTAGCTGTTTAGGGATCTGTGAAGTACAACAGGTCCCAGTTATAATTCATTCCTTTAGGCTGCCTGGTTTCAAGGTGAAAGATCCAATAGATCTCTCGTTTATTGATATATTTTAAAGCATCCCCTCCTCTAGAGTTATGTATGATCCTTTCAATACCCTGTACTCTAAAGTGACTAGTGTTGCAGCCAGAATTAAAATGCTTAGCCACATTAGTGTTCTTCCCTTTTATGATGCTATTATAATGTTCCCAGACCCTCACTTTTAAGGCTCTAGTAGTCCTCCCCACATACTGCATCTTGCAAGATAGACAAGTAATTAAATAAATAACATTTTTGGAATTGCAATTGATGTAAGAATTAATTTTATACTTCTTGCAAGTATTGGCGCTAGTGAAATCCGTAGATACCAAGAGAAACTTGCAGCAAGTGCAGATGCGATTACCACATTTAAACGAACCCTTGGGAGACAACCAGGTTAATTGTTTGTTATGTTGGGACCTAGGAAGTGTAAGTACCGTGGATAATGTGGAGGCTCTCTTTGAGACACACCTCACCCCACCTAAAAGTATAGATAGTTTTCAGTGTGGGGTCATTGTACAGGATGGGTAGGTTACGAAAAAGGATGTCTTTAATTTTATTAAATTCCTGGCTGTAATGGGTTGTAAAATAGACAGCCTGTGTTTGTAGGTTAGTGTATTGCTGTAATCGTGTATTCTTTTTACTTTTTATAGAGGAGCCACAGGAGGCTTTTACTTTGGCACTAGATGAGTCAAATAGATCCATTGGCACAGGGTATGAGGGTCTAAAGGTGTCATAAGCTCTCTCAAAGGCCTTTTTAATTACATTGATAGGATAGCCCCTGTTAGCAAGCCTGTCCTGAAGCTCCTTAGATCGCTGTAAAAAGACAGTCTCTGTAGAACAAAGACGTGTCAAACGTAGGAACTGACTAACTGGGATAGAGTTTAAGCAGTGAGAAGGGTAACAACTCCGATAATTAAGCAAAGAATTGGTAGAGATAGGTTTCCTATATATGTCTGAGGTAATAGTAGAGTTCGTGCAATTGCCAAATAGGGTAATATCTAAAAAGTTAATTGATGTCAAATGGTGTTCCATCGTAAAGGACAAACCAAGATTGTTGTCATTAGCATATGCTAAAAAGGCATTGTGATCATACACATTATTCCAGATGACTATAAGATCATCTATGAACCGGCCATAGAAAATGATGCTCTGTCTATAGGGGTTGGCTGTACTGTATATGCAATGGGTCTCCCACCAACCCATAAAGAGGTTGGCGTACGAGGGGGCAAACTTTGCCCCCATCGCCGTGCCCTTCACTTGTAGATAAAACACACCTTTGCAGGAGAAATAATTGTGTGATAATAAAAATTCAAGTGTCTTAATGATAAACTCCTGCATGACTGGTTCATATGTGCTGTAATTCCTAAGATGCCACTGTATGGCCATTACACCCAAATCATGTGGTATATTAGAATACAATGCTGCAACATCTAGGGTATGCCATGAGTGCGTAGATAACCAGTTGACATGTTTAAGTTTGTCTAACAAGTGCATGGAATCTCTGAGATATGAGGGCAATCTAAGCACTAACGGCTGCAATACACTATCCAGCCATTGGCCCAATGGTTCGAATAGACCACCAATGCCTGATACGATAGGCCTGCCTGCTGGTGGACGGGCCAACTTGTGTATCTTCGGTAGGTGATAAAAATATGGTATTCTAGGCTTGTCCACCAGGCGGTGACCATCGTTATATGTGAAAACACCCAATCTTACACCCTCCTCAATAAGGGCAATTAAGCTATTTGAAAAGGGTTTAGTAGGATCATTTACAAGTTTGCGGTAAGTATCAGTATTTGAGAGTTGTCTCTCAGTTTCAAGGTCATAATCTATAGTGTTGAGCACTACTACTGCTCCCCTCTTGTCTGCCTCTCTAATTGTGATACTATCATCTGATCGTAGTCTGTTAAGTGAAAGCCTTTCAGCATGTGTTAGGTTATGATATTTGTGAGTTTTCTCTTTCACCTTGTTGTCTAGTCTCAATAACTCCTCCTCCACTACTTGTTGGAAGGTGGCAATACAGGGAGGTCTAACCTGTATTGGATAAAAGTTACTCCTAGACTTAAGGCTGATCTTGTTATTAGATGGAAAAATGTCAGGCGGGGAGGAGCACCTGACTCTCTACCCAAATCATTCAGGTCTTGCAAAGCTACTTGGTCAGAAAAAGAGCTGAGGGAGATAGTAGGTTCAAAAGTGGAAGAATCAGTGTGGCTATTACCCATAGAGACATCAGTACTGCCCTCATTAGTGGCAAAAGATGTATCATTAAAATATTTTTTGAGGGTTAATTTTCTGACAAATCTATTGAAGTCAACCAAAGTATCAAATACATCAAAGTGTGCAGTGGGTGAAAATCCCAAACCCTTATTAAGTAAACTGTGCTCATCTGAGCTAAGTACTCTGTCCGAAAAATTGACGACTAAGTTCACGGACGTCTTGTTGAACGAGTCACCCTGTGACCCGGATGAGAGGAATCTTCTTCTGTGTCTTCCTCCACGTCTCGTCTTCTTTTGCATTTGGAGGAGACACTCTCCCAGTTTTTTGAGGGTCGCTGTTCCTTCTTCTCTGAGACGAATCCAGAAGAAAAAAACTGATGAGCGTGATGAGTGTGAACTGTGCGTGCTAAGAGTCTCATTCCGACTGTCGTCACAATCACTGTCCATGGTATCCGAAAAGCTGACCCGTCTTCTGCGGTCTTTCCTTAAGATAGACTTGGGTGTACTATGTATGTACTTGTTTTGACACCAGTGGTACACTGTATCGTTGTTATAGTTCCGTGTATCATGCTCAAATTTTCTTTTCTTATTGTCAATAACGGATTTCTCATAATTATCCAGAAGTTTGTCAAGTTCCTTATCCAATGAGGATAGTTGTGCATCCTCCTCATACACAGAGATTTCCATTTGGAGTGCCTCTATGTCTTTTTGCAAGTCTTTTAACTGCAATTCCTTAAATTCCACTAGGAGATCGATAAGCTTTAATGAACAATCCGTAAGGATGTCATTCCATCTAGTGGCTAGCGGGCTGTCCTTTGGAATACAAATCGGAACCTTCTTAATACGTAACCCCCGAGGTATCCTTTTTACGGTGGCATATTCTTTTAGGGTCCTTGAATCCAATTTGAATCGAATTTCCTTTTTAAGAAGGGATTCCAACAATTTAAAAGAGCCTCCAATATTAGTAGAAGCTGTCGTCCTGGGAACATCATCAAATAGGTTATGCGAGGAATTACGCAAAGGATTATCCTTCATTGATAGGCATGTCCTGCGGTTATAATTGCCTTGGGCCATATTGGAAAACCGTTATGAGTCAAAAAAACAATGTGAAAGAAAGTTGTTAAATCAAATAGTCCAGTGTGAACAGAGGGAGAGCTAAGCCGATGAGGCAATAGTGACCAGGTGAGTTGATTAAAATGTTCTACTATATAAACTCTGCTTAAGTATCGGTGCCCCACTTATGATTAAGCGCTGCGGCGCGGAACGCGTCAAGGGGCGCTTTTCATGTCTATCTGTTTTTAATAATCCCACTTTTCCTATGGATTTATTTTAACGTATCTTGGATTAAACCTTTTTGTTTTTACAACGAGTTAGTGCACAATCCTGTTTCTTCTCTGCCAGTATTGCCACCATAGAATAGTTATATCAGTTACGTCAACTGTCAATTGTTGTTAGCATTCATTTAAATATCAGATCCTCATTCATCTGGTACTTTGCCACCACATTTTGTAAGATTTTTCAGTGAAATATCACCAGAAAAGTATCAGGAACTTTGACATTAATCTCCCAAATTCCCCATGTTCATCTGACGTATAGGTGTACATGCCAGTACACCTTGGGGAACTGCGAATTTGCCACATCACAGAAAATAACAGTCTATACTGAATATGCAAATTTGGAGAAATAGAGAATTGTCACAAATTCATGCACCTATGGGACGATTTTCACTTTGATGAATGTGGCACATAAGCCTTAAAAGCCTGCCACAAATTATGTTGCCTCGTTGTTCACTGTAGTTAGGTGAGATTATCAGCACACTGTTTTAGTTAAGAGCCTTTTGAAAATATTAATCACTCAAAATACAGCAGGCCAGCTGGATACAGCATACCATTATCACTGTTTCTAACTGTAGTTCCTTTATTTACAGTTTCCAGTGTCAAAAACAGAACTCTGTTAATAACACAACAGTCATTACAGTAACAGCTCTAATAGTAATGACTAGTGGTAATTTTACTCCCTTCTCCCATTTTACTCCCATCTCCATTCCTCCCTATGTAAGCATGGGTATTGGATTCATTGGATTTTTATTCCAAGGTCTTTTTTTTTAAATAAAAGCACAATGAAATTATGAATCTCGTGATGTGATGATTCATTTTTAATCAGGATTTGACATTAAAATATAACATTAATCTGGATTATGTGTTACTCCTTGACTTTAATGATCCATCTGTGTTGCTGGGGTAAGTTTACATCTAGCTGAGATCTAAATATTATCAGTGGGGTAACTGTAAAGTTAACTATAGATTTAGCAAATACAATGCCTGGAGCTTGACTTTTCAAACCCTTTACTGAATGATCAAAACACTCACATCAGGCTTATTCAACAAAAGACTGATTGAGTCACAGCTTTGATGGGGTGCTTAACTTTGTTTCACCATGTATCACTCTTAATTTCTATTTCACTGTACTTTTTAATTCTGCTGATTTATGTAGAGTAAAAAAATGTTATTGATAAATGTCAATCATTAGAGTTGCAAACATTCTATGGTTTTCCAGCCATGTTTCTGAACCAATGCACATTTAGCAAAGCTACATACATACAATTGGAGACACATTTGGGAGTTAGTTGTCCAACGCTTACAAAGGTATAGATGTTTTAGATTACAAAGGTATGGAAGAGGTGTAATGCATCTTAAACCATTGTCACCACAAGGGTGGAGTAGAGCTAGGAAATTGCTTCATGGTGGCCTTTCATGATGATGCTATCTGCAGAGTCAGTTAAAGAAACAGTCCAGCCTTCAGCAGTTATTTGCCTGTCTATTTGTCACTGTTAAATAAATTCTATTTGCAATATAATATACTTTGGGAGTTATTGGCAAAAGTGTAAATTGTTGCATAAAGGTGTGAATTCGCCAGCTAAAGACAGTCGCAATAGAAAGCTACTGTCGCATTCATGACTTCATTATGGGTATATTGTCGTAGTCATGGATTTGCTATAGGAATCTGCTGTTTCAGAATTCAACAGTTGAATTCTCACTTTAGCCAAGAACCCCCTTTATTTAGTTATTTAGATCTACTTTCTGTACAGCAGGTCAGTTAGAAATCTTAAATAAGGGATCCAAATGAAAGGCCTAAAAATTCTGACTAACTAATCAGAATCCTGTAGGTGTGCAACCTTATACAGTTGCTGCCCATCTGATTCTTTATGATTGTTTTTTTCAATTCTGTGGATCAAGTCCTTGGAGTGGAATTTCATACTAATCTGTGAAAGATGACATAGATAAGAAGGGAGGGGCTTCTGTAATACAGTGGCTATAAATGCAAAAACACATATAAATAAGAATATATTATATATTGCAAAAATCATTTATTTAACAGTGACAGTAATATGTTGAAGATACCACTGTTCATTGAAACGTAAGATTTTGGGTCTGCCCTCAAACTGCTAGTTAGTGGGATTGCTAAATAGTTGCTACATTTTAAAGCAATGCAATACAAGAATGGAAACACAATGCCCTAACCAACTACTATTATTCAGTGTTGTCTCTGATTTTGCATGTTACAGACTTTCTACTATTTACTCTTTTAGCACACTAAACATAGTTTAAGATTTTATTATTTCATATACTTGTAATATTTGTGGATGACAATATTGTGTTGTTCTACAGTAAAGTATTTCTCTACAAAGCTTCAGTCTTCTCTGACAAGCAATTTACTACTCAGCTTGCTTATCTATCCATTAAAACACAGGTTCGGGTTGTTATGGTGTTTGAATTTCAAGCTGAATAAAGAGTTCTTCCCTTAGAATTAGGGAATTATTATACATAATAGAAAACTGTGTTGTTTCTTCTAGTTTCAGAGGCAACAATTATCATAAGTGACTAATCTGCTCAGTTTGGAATTCATGCAAAGAATATTTATTTGCACAGTTTTGCTGTGTTTTTGAGGTTTGTCACCTGTTTCAAGGTATTGTTAAATCATTTATATTTTTAAATGCTCTGTTTTTTTAATTTTGTTGTGGTTTATACATTGGTTTAGTGATTAGGATATTAATTATATCTTTGGTGACAATTTTTTTTTTAGTTTTACAGGTAAAAGAACCATTTTCCCCTACCCTAATGACACATAATACAATGATGTACTCAAATAAAGCTGTTCTTAAAACTGATAAGTGGCTGCTGTTCATTTTATTTCCATTCTTCTTTATAACTTTGTTTTTTAATTGTCTCCATGCCTAGACTCAGCAGGAGGATTCTAAGTAAAAAAAAGCAATAATTAAAGTCTACAAATTCCATGTTCAATTAGAATGCTTCTTTTCACATCATTCATTTGTAGATTTAATAGACAGCATATGATAAAATGCTACCATGAATACAGGGTCAATCCAGAACTCATGACATCCAGAGCCTTTTGTATATTTATTCTTATAAAAGAATTAGAACAATATGACTATATCTGATTTTGCATTGGATAGATGTAATTTCCTCTTTAGCAATGTAATCATAGAGAGAAAGCAAACAAGTTTTTTGTCTGGCATTCTGTTGATAAATATTAGATTGTAAGCTCTATGGGGCAGGGACCTCCAATCTCTTGTATCAACCACAACCTAGCACTTAAAGTGATGTATCCTTGTGATATTTTATTTGTATTGTTTAATGCACTTTTCCCATGTCTCTATTGTATTTGTATTGCTGAATTGTACAGCACTGCATAAATTTGTGGCGCTTTATAAATAAAATTATACATACATACATACATACAGTATGCGCTTATGTATCACTTTTAGAGCCAAAAAAGCCAAGCTATTTTCCCATATGCAGTTTTCATAGAGTTTTATCACCTGTCTTACATTAATAATGCAACAGCATGTTTTCCCAGAATGTCGACAGTTGGGTCAGTTCCATAATTACTGTATTTGAATCTTTGATTCTGTCTGTAGTTTATTTGTGTTAAATAGTTCTCCAGCTTAAAAATAGGCCTACTTGTAAAGTTTATTGGTATAAATGTTAATTTGCAAATAGAGGTCTTTGCTCTTTATGCAGCCTTTAGATCAGGGGTCGGCATCTTGAGCTAGATGTGGCTCTTTTGATGCAACATCTTGTTCACGTGCAAGCACTGCTTGCTACAGTCTGCCAGCTAAACGCTGGCAAGCGCTGTAAAGACAAAGCTCTCTCAGCACTCTCTCAGGAGCCATTGACATCACCGTGCTACCAGGTTGCTAGCCGATCCGGAGCCGTTGATGTCACCTATGTGACGTCACATATGATGTCAGTGGCTCCAGATTCCAAAGGGCTGAGCAGAACCATACTATATGGCTCTCTCAGCTAAAAAAGGTTGCCGACCTCTGCTTTAGATGATAATCATGTCTAGCATACTCGTGAATAAGTTGAGAAATTATCAAAAAAAGCATTTAAAATCATATACTTAACTTATGCACGCATATATACAGTATAAAATAGAAAAAAAAAAGCAGGCAGAGCAGGTTAGGGACTTCCGGGAGGTGGGTTTAACCCGTAGTTCCTCCACTAGTAGCTCCACAGCCATGGCCGCATATTGGAGGCGGGGGCCCGGTGTTGTGGGGGACTCTCTTGCTGGGAGCCGAGGCTATGCTTGGAGCCATACTGGCTATGGTTGTTGTCCATCCACTGTTTGTGTCTTGAAATGTTTGGGGTACTTAGGAGCTGGCTGCCCAGACCACGGTGCCCCTGCCTTTAGGGGTACCCCCACATGTTTCCACTACCCATGGGTGCGTGCGTGGGGTGCCCGTTGCGGATTGGTACTCTGTGCTGCCACTGGTTGCCTAGCAATGAATATGGTTATGGGCGGTTGAGCAGTTTTTGGGGCGGCCCAGGAGGCGGAGCCTCATGACGCATCCAATACGCCACCCAATACTGTGATTGTTGCCACTGGTGATAGAGTGATTGGCTAACGTTGGGACGACCCAGAAGGTGGGGCCTGATGAAATTGTGTACAGCCCAGGCAGAGTTGCCTCTACAGGTATGGGGACAGGGACTCAGCTGGGAGCCAGAAGTGATCTGTCTGTCTGCTTATGTGTGTCAATGTAGTGTATGTGGTTAATGTGTGTCTATGTAGTGTATGTGGTTAATGTGTGTCTATGC
>WMED01000465.1:0-34800 GCA_019650415.1 Pipa parva
TAGATCCGCCCCTGCTCTTGTATAATGAATCAAGAATAATGAAGGTATAATTGGCTGCAATAAATTATTAGACCTTTGTATGGTTTGCTCCATTGATGAATTACCCTGCCTGGGTCCAAAGTAGCCACTACACAGCATCTGGGCAGACAAAAGCCTTTGTGGGCCCACTGCACAGCATCTATAGTTGCCACTGTGCTGACAGTAGGTAAATGAGACCTTGGTACTGTTTTTGTCAAGGTGGGTCCCAAACACCCCTGTCCAACACTGGAATAGCCTGTACGGCTTGAATAGGAAGACACAAATCCATCAAGTCAAGCTTTGATAAAAACCTGTCTTTTGATCGATAGGAAGGTAAACAAAACTCTTTAAAAATAAAAAAAAGTGAGTCAACCTTTGCTGATGAATTCCTACTCTCGTTATATTGACAGTTCTATTGCTTCCGTGATCGATTTTCTTGTTATTCAAGTCGTATAAGGAAATTGCTGATCTTGCTAGAAGGGTATGCTGACAATTTTTGCATCAAACTTCTCAAAGCAAATCTTAGAGAACAACCAAGTGGGGTTTAGATAACTGGGATAAATGAAATAAGGTTGTTTTCCAGATGATGTCCTTTAACCGTAGGGCTGTTTTTGTTGCCACAGTATTGATTAGTCAGAGATAATCATAATGAGGGAAACTGTTTTTGATGGCCTAATACTGGAGAGATCGTGTTTATTCTATTATGCTGCTATCGCCTATTTAAATATTCTGTTTTCGCCATGCAGAAAATCACTTGTTTATACTTTTTTTTTTTGCATCAAAAAGTTGTTTTCGATCCTGTAAAAATCAGCAAAAAGCTTAATAAATATTCCCCAAATTTATAAGAAATAAACTACAACAGATTGCTTAATATTGAGTACGTTTTACATCCAGTGTGCTCATTTTTCTAGGCAACTGAATGTATATATTATTTTTAATTGTGTTAAGTAAGCTGTTTATCAAGGGAATTTCTGTTGTAACCTCATTTTATCCTCCAGAATGCATGAATATGTAAAATGCGTGGGAAATTGTATTTGGTATATATACATTTTTTTATCTATTCATTTTTAAATAGTGGTGATATATTACGCACTGGTTTACATAGATTCACCATTCACTTCAATCCCTGCCCAATGGAGCTTACAATCTAGATTCTCTCTCCAGTCACTCACACATAGACAAACACAGATGTATGTTTTTGGATTGTGGGAGGAAACCGGAGTGCCCGAAGGAAACCCACGCAAGTATGGGGAGACCATACGGTGAGCACGGCTGCTATGGCCCGGCCCTGTCACCCAAAGTTGACAGAAGGGCCGGGCTGGGCCAAAGATGTCCGTGGGGCAGATTCGGCCTTCAGCCCATAGTTTGCTCACCTCTGATCTAAAGGGTAATTTTCGCTATAAAAGAAAAAGCAGTAACAAAACTAATTTTCTTGAATGCAAGGTATACCGAATGTCATGGTAAAATTGTGAAGTAAATGGCAGAATTACCAGTGGGAAAAGTATAGTGCAACCGCCCCTTACATAACAGTTAAACTGATTCATTATTGACTAGTTAAGTCTGAGTAATGTATATGCATGTATAATTCCTCATGACTGTACAATTAGATCCTTTTGGAAGGTAATATATCATTCTGCTAGATCTGTAAAATGAGAAAACTAATTTATATTGGATTAGTAATTATTCCTTTATGAGTTATTTGATATCTGTACAGATAGGATGAAATCATATGCAGTGCACCAGCTCCCACAGAAATGTGGTGGTTATAAAACGACAGGTGAGAGCCCCTTTCCCACACGTTGTTGGATTTCAACCTGGATTTCTACTGTAAATTTCCAAACCTAGTGGGGAAATTAATGAAGGTCTTTTCTACACTTTTTGATTTGCTTTGATGATCTTTTTCTACTCACTGCACTTTTTGCTTCCACAAATTCCTTCTGATAAAACATTGACAATTTAGGAAAAAAAGTATCAGTTGACATCATTTGAAATGAGATTCCCCTTCTATTGCATATCGGTGTCAACGGTCTTGCAAAAACGATGACAATGATGCAAAAAGTCATCCAAGTGATTCAAATTGAGCAGTATAGATAGGGAATAATGGGTTTTCTCCAGCCTAAAGTACGCAAACACTTTTTTTGGAATGGGTTTATAAATCAGCAAATATGATGATATCGATATATTTGTGATATTTCACCATCTCTACCAAGTCAAATTCTTTTTGACTTTTATAAAGTTATGTAATGTTACTTCCTATGGCGGAACTGCTCAACCGAACTCAAAGAGAAACAGCGAAAATTTGTGGAGCTAAATATAAATCATCAAAATAGACAAATTTTTACATTTTTTTTTTTGTGGGGATGTGATTTTTTTTTTTAATTTTTAATCAGTCTTTGATAAATGCAAAAAAATAAATGATGTGAAAAAATAGTTTTTTGTAAACTATAAGAAACAGCTAAAAAAGAACTGTAGTGTGTTAAGGAAACTGTACAGGCTACAGCAGCCAGTAACGCTTTGTTTATAGGACTTTTTTTTTTTTCTCTTTATTTTCACCTGGGAACTCTTCAAAGAAAAGAAAGAAAGACCTGGCACTGCTTTGGATCCTCTAGAATTCCAATTCCCCCCCCCCCTCCTTGGCAATATACATTGTAGACTACAGTTTCAGTCTGACATATGAATTAGGGCTACCATCTTGTGTGCCTGGTACTACTACAGGCACACTACTACACACTAACTAGAGGCTACTACTATAGATTGCAGATTCAGTCTCTGCTATGCATTGGGGATTACCATCATGTATGTCTGGTACAGCTATGTATTGCACTTCCAGGCTGAGCTGTGCATAAGAGATTGCCATTTTATTTATCAGTTGTTAGTAGGTAAAGAGTAGACATTATCTATAAAATTTACATGAACCAGTCTGTTCAATGACCAGCAAATCTGTATAACGGGTGAACAGTTCTAAGCTACTGCATTCGAGTTCAGTCTTGCTATTAAATATTCAGTAGCATGGAACGCAATGCACAACCTTCTATAGTATACTTCATAATAACCTGCTTTACATATTTTACTCTACAGATCAGTCACATGTGACATGCAACTGTGTATATTTATTTATTTTCCTGAGAATCTGGATATTCTTGTTCAGCAGCTGGGAAGGGATTAAGAAATATATTGAACCTGTTTGCTAATGTATTACCTAATAGTAGTCAATCTTAGATAATAGCTCTGTGCTTTCACATCTTTAATGTACCGTGACGTTTCTATGAGTACTACTGGTGGTTTGATTCATTTCCATTTGAACCTGAAAATCCCAGTGACCTTGATAAAGTGCTATATGTGGAATGTACTGTATATTAGTATATTAACGTTTTGTAGATAATGTTGTTCAAAGACAGTTTTCAATTAAAAAAACAAAACGATATCATGCTGTCTTATAAATCCACTACCTGTAACATATTAAAGATCCTTTCCAAGGAGGACATTTTTTTTTTTTGTTAATGCTATCAACTTTATAAACTGATTGAGATTGAATAGATGATTTGGGAATTGTTTATTTTTGTATTTATAAATAAGTTTTGTCTTTGATAAATTCTTTTATTTTAAGCAACATTGTATTTATTATACTTCCTGAACAATGTCAGTGGAATGGTTTTTCCTTTAAATGACATTTGTGAAGATTTTGATTCTCTGGATTTTTCTACATGGCGTTGTAATTCTAGGATTTGTATTTTGTTTACATCCCTGCACATTTTCCCTTTAAAACTTTTGGACTGACAGAACTGCAAAATATATTGTTCCTAAGAAAGTTACTTTTTTGAAGAAGTGTATAATATCAAAACAAGGAAAGACAAATATGTTGACATTTGTACATTCAAATATATTTCTTCCAAATAATTGCAGGGGCTGACATTCGGCGCCATACACTAGAACTGATATGACATAAGGTTTTATAAAATACATCCATCATTTCGGCAAAAGGATTCTTATTTTATATTTCTAGAAAGTGCAAGAACCTCTTGAAATTAGTACTCTTATTGTATATCATAATGTGGAGACACCAGATGTACATCTGAACAAAATTTGTCTACATTAACCTGCAAGAAAAGTGTAAAACCAATTCAATCTCAATCACTCTGCTTTAAAGGGGAGGAAGACCTGTTCTATGACATGGGAATAGTGATGAATTTTTACTAGAGCCTTGCATGAACTGTTTGGTCCTTTTGCTGAGTGCGTGTGCTTTTTGCAGCACATCACATGCCTGACGGCACCGCACATTCCGATTAAAGCTAAGAAATTACAATTAGCTTGAAACGTAGAGCTTCTGTTTGTTTACAAGGTATTTAAAGGGCACTCTGTGTGGTAATTTAAGTTTCGACATTTCATTCTGTTATCATTACCCTCTTATTTCTGCCAAGCAAGCATGGAATAATAATGTGAGCACTGCATAGGAGTGTGCTTCACTGAGCGATGAGCAAATATTTCATTTTCGAATCTTATTTTAAATTGTATCCAGAGTGTGGGGCTCATGATTTGGTGCCCTTACTTTAATTATTAATCTGGAACTTTACAAGTCCGGCTTCATAAAAATGACTTGTGACAGATCTCATTAAAACTCCATTCCAGTAAATCTCCCTTTATTTGGTTGTCTGCCCTTGCCGGGTTGTACATTGTCTTGTAATAGACTGCCTGCCATTTATTTATTTAAGTGCCATTTATTATTAGTGAATATCTCTGAGACAACATGTGAGCTTTACTGCTGTACTAATTTAACCAAATGTTTTATCTATTAAGTTTCACTTTTATTTTTTTAATATTGGCTCTGAAAAAGGGGTAATAAAAGGCTTATTAGTTTAGGGGTGATTCGTTGGCAGGTCTAATATAATTGCCTGTCTTTTCTCCAGAGCTGACACCTGCTTTAGTTCCAGCGCTGCAATCCCTTTCAGATTCACATCAGTAATGTTGAAGAGGATGCAGAAATGTGAAAGGGATTGCAGCACTGAAACTGAAGTAAAGATCTTATGTTACATGAAGCTGGAAAAAAAGACAGGTATCATTAAGTATATAATCACCCCTAGACTAAAGAGGCCTTTAGTTCTCATTTAAAAAAAAACAACTTTTCTAAATTTACAGTGGATAAAAAGCCTGGATTTTCCCTAAGCTCTTTTTGGGCCAGTGTTTGATTCGTTTTTTCATTTAAAATTGCCATTCATCGCACTTTTAATAACAAATGTCAATGTGCAACATTTTGAGCATACACTGTATTTCACTGGGGAAATGGAGCAAACTTTTAAGTCACAACTAGACCTATCTCTATTAAAGGTGAAGCATAACAACTCTGCCTTTCCTTGTTTTGATGGTGGTAGGTTTATTTATGTACTTATTTATCTAGTATGGACAGCTTTATGTTCCATCTCAGTAAGTGTATGTATCTAGTACAAGAGTCAGCAAACATTACAAAGGAAGAAGCCATTTCACTCTCTCTCCACTTTTTATGGAGTCGCAAAGGGGCAGGATCACATCCCCGAACACATGACCTGCCAACGTCCTATCAAAAGAAGTGTTAGAGGTCATGAGCGGGGCGAGGGAGATGTGCTCAGAGCCACAACAAGGCAGCTGAAGAGCCACTTGCAGCTTGGAAGTTGCGGTTTGCCAACCACTGACCTAGTGTACCCTACAGTGATTTAATGGCCTTTTGTCTATATATAATTTAATGGGTTGATATTTCCCATTGCTTTGGTGCTTAGATAGCTTTGGTGGATTCCTGTTATATGGTGGTGCAGCCAGTACAAGATAGGTTAGAAAGGGGAAGTTCTTATTGTATTAAGAAATTCAGTGGATGTAGCACGCCAAATAGTTATTAGACAATGCCTATCCACCTAGTATAGTACATGTCAGTGTCTAGTCTAAGTAAGGCCTCCCAGCTGCAAAGGATAGTTTCTGAATAAAATCCATTCCTGGTTTTACTGCCTGCTGGATAAGACATGTAAAACAATGCTGCCATTACTCAATCAACATCAGTAAGGATTATATGTATTGATCCTAGATCGTATCATTAGCATCCTCTGCTATTATTTGTCATTGATGACATGATAGTAGTTCCTGGCACTCATACCAAGTACCAAGGCTTACAGCCCCTTTTTCCGTTTAAATGAAGACTTGCACTCTAGTGATAGTCTATTCTAAATCATACATCATCTTTATGAGTTTTGACATTTAGGCTGAAATTGCTGTACATTAATAGGTACATAAATAGAAGCCATGTCTATTCTTCCTTGAATTTTTCTTAGCGATATAAGTAATGTTACATCTCACATGTAATCATCAGTAAACTGTTTTTACAGGAGAATCTATCTTGACATATTAGAGGGAGATTAATTTGGCAGCAAGTTTCCTTAGACAGAACTCCTATGGTGAAGAGCGGTCTTTCTGAGTTTATCGCGCGAGATCTTGTGTTGTTCCCATGAGATTACTGCACAAGTTTTTTCGATCTCGATTTTTTGATAGAAAGGTAGCCATACTTTATCGAAAAATTGAAATAAAAAAATCTTGCGTGGGAACATTGCGAAATCTCTCTCGATAAACTCGGAAAGACCACTCTCGGCGAATAAATTTTGCCCTTAGAGTTCAAAAATAGTTTGTTATTGCAGTTTGATATAACATATGCTTAAATGAGTATGCAGTAATAGATTAATTACTGTGCTGCATTAAATGCTAGTTCTTTGTGGAAGCTGCTTTCCCATACCGTTTTGGATATGTAATTTAAAAATATCCTTTTCTCCTGAGCTGCACAAACAGTTAGGTTGGTAGCCAGCCTACATTATAGCAGGGTCAATTGTCAGTTATCCTGTCCTTTCCAATCTGCATAAAATCCTTCAAGAAATTAAGCATAACAGTAGTGCTTTCTGGTTTGTGGGGACAGTCTCACCAAAGGTCTTCTTTATTCAAAGGTTAAAGGGGTTATTCACTAAAGTCTGAATTGTTGCATATAGGTGTGAATTTGCCAACTTTAGACAGTTGCAATAGACTGCGACTGTTGCTGTCGTGTCTTTATAGTGAGAATATTGTTATAGTCGTGACTTTACTATGGAAAATTGTCACAGTTGCAACTTTAAAAATTGTCGCAGTCGCAACTTTACAATGGGGAAATTGTCACGGATTTGCAATGGGAATCCGCTGTTTGAGAATTCGACAGTCGAATTCGCACCACTAGTTGTTTTATGATTGGTGGTTTTAAAGTAATCTGTTTCTTATTGATTTGTACTAGAGCACAGCAAACATGCAGTTATGTGTCAACAATATCCTCAACCATCCACAAGGTGTCATGGCATTACTTTCTCTTGCTGTCTTTAACTCACTGAATGAAGAGGAGTTTGTTATTTCCAAAGTTCAATGCAAAAAAAGGGACCGGAAAATAGAGGAAAACCACTTCCTAAAGTAGTTTATAATGTATTACTTTTTATTTCATGCATTAAATATTATAATGCTAAATATATATATAATGATGCAGTTTTTTTTAATATAATGTTTTGGAACAATATATCTGATTACTGGAAAGTTGTTGCACATTTTGCCAACTTATTTACTAGTGAATGTGACTTACCTACATTGATTCAGGGGGCACTGGCTCTCCTTTATAACAAGGTGCAAGATCAGCAGTCAGGATCACAAATTCTTCAGTTTATTTGTTACTATCACAGCCAATTAGTGTGTTTAGGGAATGCAACAATATGTGAAACAATCATCCTGCACCCCTTCACACAGGGAACCAGTAGTATCTCATACCCACTACTTGTTTTCAGTGATAAAAGCAGTGCTATTTCATGCCTGGGAGAAAGCATGTGAGTTCCAATAGAATCCCTCCTGCAGTCTTAAAGGGGTTCCTCAGGCTGGAAATTTTACATACAAATAAAAATGTTTTATTTTAATAATAAGGCCTCTTCAATCATTTTTATTGTTTATCCCTAAAACACTAATGTTATAATGTTATGTCTATAGGGCCCACAACAGATATTCTGAAAGTAATGTAAACCCGATATAGCTTTTGATACAAGTGTGTAGAGAGTTCCTGATCCTTTCCTTTTCTTTATTTTAACTCAGAATGTAATTGATGCTTACCAGCAGATGAGATTGTCATTTGATGCTGTAATTACAAGGGTTTTGTCTCTTTTACATGACTGGTTGCTACAGGGGGATTTAATTGTCAGCGTGCAGCCCCTCATAGTAATCAGTACTTTCCCCTCACTGCTCCTTTTTATTTCACAACTTTCTGTTGTTTGGAAAGTCTTGCCTGAGGTCCCTGACTCCTCTTATCCTTTACTGATGGTGTATGAATGTGCAGTCAATGGGGTTTCTCAGCTTGCGCATGCACAAAAAGCTAATGAGCAGGGCAGAAAACTCAAGTCTGGCTGATTACTCTTCAGTGTAGGCATCTATCTTGGGAACAAGATCGACGTTTCCACAGACCTTTCTAAACGGCAAGTCTAAAGGATAAAAAGCGGTTAAAAGCCTGAATGTGATGCGTTATACATCAAATGCTGCATCCAAGCCTTCTCCATCTGTCTAATCAGTGTTCCCAGTTCCCTTTTATCTGCCAGATTCTCCAGATCTTGTGAAATGGATCCCTATATCATTTTGCTGGTTAATTGTGTTTAATTATTGCTGTGACCTGTTTAAGTAATTAGAGGCAAAAAGAAATTTGTAACCACTGTAAGGCTGTTTTCTTGCTCCAGTTTTTGTTGTGGTTCTGTCAGCCCAGACACTTGCATGCGAGCACATTAACCCATTCTGTATGAGAGTTGCACTCACCCATTAACCCATTCTGTATGAGAGTTGCACTCGCACATTAACCCTTAGACAACCTGTTTAAGGGTGCCTGACATCACATTCCCAACTCTGTGGCGTCCAAAGTTACCTGCAGATTTTTGAGTTGATGTGAATTCATTTCACATTTTACCAATTTCCTGAAAAACATGTATGAAAAGCATTGTATGCCACAAATCTGGTATGGGATGATTCAATGTGCATTTAGGGGGGAATTCAGCATGCAGCGTAGTGAGCTCCGAAGCATTTGGCTCACTTCGCTCATGGTGTTTTGCGCCCGCTGATGTCCTGCACGCGGACATCAGCGATCGCATTAAAGGGATTCCCGTCTCGGTGAGAACACTCGAGTCTCCTCACCGAGACTGAAATCCCTTTTAATACGCTCGCTGATGTACGCAAGCAGGACATCAGTGGGCGCATAATACCATGAGCGAAGTGTGCCAAATGCTTCGGAGCTCACTACGCACAATGGTGAATTAGCCCCTTTAGAGTCATACACTGGTGGTCTGATAATGAAATGGTAGTATGAAACCAGCCTTATACTGTATGTACCTTAGCACCTGGGTGCAAAATGCAAAGACAGCCAAATAATAGTTTATGCTGCTGCGGCTGACTATGTATCTACAGTATAAGCCTATTCCCAAGGCTACATGGTAGAATTATAACAAACCTGGTACCATACATGTGGTATGGAAGTTATTAGTTATGTGGCTTAGTGACTGCAGCTTTGTTTTATAGAATGAAGTTGGGAATCCGTGACACTATACTGTACAAAAATACATATGTCATTATTTTCCTTCTGGATTTTTTTTCTGTTTTGACCTATTCGGTCTTTCATTCTCGCTGTTGCTTGCCCTAGTACGGTATGTTGTCCTACATGTTTCTTTTCAATAGTAACAAAAACTGAGAGAAATGAATTTGATGAAACAATGACAGCAGCGTGATAGTGAGTGATAGTGATAGTGTTAGTGATAGTGTTAGTGTTAGTGTTAGTGATAGTGTTAGTGATAGTGTTAGTGATAGTGTTAGTGATAGTGTTAGTGATAGTGTTAGTGATAGTGATAGTGTTAGTGATAGTGATAGTGATAGTGATAGTGATAGTGTTAGTGATAGTGATAGTGTTAGTGTTAGTGTTAGTGTTAGTGTTAGTGTTAGTGATAGTGTTAGTGTTAGTGTTAGTGTTAGTGTTAGTGATAGTGTTAGTGTTAGTGTTAGTGATAGTGATAGTGTTAGTGTTAGTGATAGTGTTAGTGATAGTGTTAGTGATAGTGATAGTGTTAGTGTTGAAAGTCTGCGGATACATAAACATGAAAGTATACGGCTTCTCTAGTTATGATTGTCATCTTTTCCTATATTTTAACTTTCTGGTTTCTCATTGAAAATTGTCTGACTCATAAGCGTTGTGTTTTTGTTTTTTTTGTTGTTGTTTATTTTCAGAAAAAGTTGAGGTTTTATGATTCTGTTTTTTTTTTTTTTTTTAATTTCATCTCAGAAGTGCTGGATCCTCTGCTTTCACAAATCTTCGCTTTCCCTGACTTGGTTTCTATGGAGACAGAGTACAGATATAAATTTAGCTTGCTTATTTCTGCAGCAGCAGCTTCCACTGAATGTTTTTAATATAAAATAAAATGTTGATTAGATGTAAATGGTATTTTGGGCAATCGTTTGCTTTGCAAGAAGCTAATGTTAGAAAAGTATCTGCAGCATCTACAAATGTTGACATCATTGGGCTTGCACATTTAACACCAAAGCACAGATTTTACGTCTGGGGCTAAAGTAGTCATTTTGTATCTGTTACAAAGCCAGTCCTGTGATTATCAGGGGAAATGGTGGAACGTGGCCATGCTTAAGTGAACCCTATAGGCTATGATGGAATCCTGCATTCAGTGCTCTTACTGCACTGGGTGAGAACATTTCTATAGTCTCGCTACATTCTAGCTTTTCTCTGCAAATCAATCGAGCTAGTTTGGCAGTTTCTGGAAACCCACAGCAATCCATCCTAAAGGAACCACAGCAGGCTCATTTAAAGGGACTCTTCCTTTAAATAAAACTCTTTTATTTATTGTTAATATGGAAAGTGTGTAGAGACTTGTACAGTTTTAGGAAACGCAAGTTAACTCTAGTTATTATAAATGTGTCTGTTCCTTTATGTGCTTGTTTTGAGGAGGTTCTTATTGCTTAAGAGACGCATTGTGGGCAAAATTTACTAAAGTTGAAAATTATTTTTTCCCCTTTTTTTGCCATTTTTCACCTGAAAAATGGCTGAAAATGTCAAAAACGTAATATTCAACCTTTTCGCCAGTTTTTCACTGCAAAAAAGTCAAAATAGTCATTGTCAACTTTAGTAAATTTCACCTATAATTCTTTGCCTTGTGGCAGAAATAACTTCCAGGTATTACCATATGGCTTCCCAGTATTACCATATGGCTTCCAGGTATTACCATATGGCTTCCCGGTATTACCATATGGCTTCCCGGTATTACCATATGGCTTCCCGGTGTCACCAAATGGCTTCCCGGTATTACCATATGGCTTCCCGGTGTCACCAAATGGCTTCCCAGTATTACCATATGGCTTCCCGGTGCCGCCAAATGGCTTACCAGTATTACCATATGGCTTCCCGGTGCCGCCAAATGGCTTACCAGTATTACCATATGGCTTCCCGGAGCCGCCGAATGGCTTCCCAGTATTACTGTATGGCTTCCCGGTGTCGCCGCTGTGGTTAATCCTTTGCAGCAATTTTGACGTGCTTAACATTGAAATCAATGAGCCAGATTGTACCTACATTTGTGCTGTTTTGATACTGGGTTAATGCCTCATCTGCCATTGCACTAGAGGTGGTTTTACATGAGCGATAAACGTAAGAACAATTATTCACTCAATTTTATGGCTAATAACTTAAAATTAACTAAATGAAATGTATGGATGCTGATAAATTAAGATATTTATTCACAGATGCTATAAAACTTTTTTTGTGCTTCATATTAAATTACCTGCTCCTTTTAAAGAAGCGTCTTGTAGATTTACTAGAGGAAAAACAATGGAAGCCAATAGTAAAACCGCTTACAATTATGACACAGCTGAGATTGAAGAACCCCTTTTAAATGGTTTATGTCTACTACAGCACGACTAACTTTAGACTAACTTTAGACTAATTGCATTTTGTATTTTTCTTTCAGACGTTTCAACAGTCATCTTTACAGCATAAATCAAAAAAAAGAAATAAAGGTAAGAGTAAATTAAACCAAAAAAAGGGAATCTCCAGGGTCTAGTGTGTCCTGCCACTTCAGAATTCTAAGACACATGTGCATTTTTACTTTTATGTATTTTCATATAGCATTCCAAATAGTCACAGCATTTAACATACCATTGTAACACTAGTTTAAACATTTCTTGTGTGGGATGCATCCACTTGTGAAATCTGCCCACGGTTTCACTTAGAATTCCTCGCTTACATTGGGAGTAGTGCCTGTACTTTTAAATAAATGATGGGTGCAAGAGGTTCTCGTTCAAATCAGAAGAGTTTATTAACAGCGCACCAAACAGGAACAGACACTTAGAACTTGAGGTAGCACAGTTGCATTTCATAGGACATAGTACTTATTTGGTGCATAGTTACCCTCTGTTAGCAACAAAGAATAGCTCTTGCTGCTTTCTGGCATGTGCGCAGGAGTCCCACCTTTGGAAACACTCAGAGGAATTCTTCTTAGCATATAAGATGAAACCTGCCTGAGTGCTTCTCACTCCAGGGGTACCACTATCTTCATACCTACTGAACTACCACCCTAAACCCTGCCACTTGAGACCCTGCTCTAGGTGCCTGACCTTCTGTCCAAGACATCAAGATGTCCTACACCCACTGCATTATTGTTGGTAAAGCTACCCTTCTTTAGCTAGGACTAACTATCACTTTCTGAAGTGATCATTTACTGGGGCTCTGCTTACTTAATCTGCCTTACAGGCACCTTCCACCCTTCTGGTGGAGACCTTTTGAACCTAAACACCTTCTTCCCTCTCAAACATCAGCTTGTTAACTCTGGGTTCCCTCCCAGTAATTGTATATTAATACACAATTACCTAAATGTAATAAATTATTTACTCCACTAGAAGGAGTCGCCGTATAGCATTTCACACATATTGTCTAAAACACAACATTAAATGATGAACTTTTTATAGATAGAGTTTTGGAAATGAAATACTTATTTCCATTTTCCTACACCATATTACCTGTTCAACTACCTCCATTATATCCTGCTGTGTAGCCGCCAGCGCTGTAAATATGCACAGTGCAAAACAAGAGACTGGCAGCCAAGTAGCCCAATGAGTTTATTTTACTATATGGTTTTATTACTTCTCTATTTTTAAACATAATGACTTGGCTACACACCATAGAAAGGTCCATCAGGCAGGCAACCAGGCAGTGCAGTCAACTAACTTAATTAATTAAGATTTATTACATAAATATATAACTATAAAAGAGTACTGATGTGCGGTTTGTCTAGCATTCAACAGATGTACATTTACAATAAATACGTACCTGGATTGCATAATATATAGAAAAAGCAGCTAAGCAGTCCAACTCTGTATTAATAAAGAAAGCCTTATGCCTACCAGAGCCTACCACTAAATGCCCAGAATACAAACTACTCATGTTGCCACCTATTCAAGGGCACCATAAGCTCCCTTCACTATAATCGCCTAAAATTAGCATTTTTCCAGACTGTCCATAAATGTATGGATGGTTGGCAGCATAGGTAGGTACAGTAGCTTTGCATAATAATATTACTTTGATTAACATCATGACTTTCTTACAGAAGTGTTGTTTTTTTTTATGCTTAAAGAAATCAGGCACAAAAATTACATTTTAATTGCCGCTTTCTATGTGGTGCATTGATTAGACATGATGCGAATTAATTGGATTTCACAGCATGTGAGGACTACGTTTCTGAAACTGTGGAAAGGTACACTTTTCATGTAAACAATAAACAATCGGGCATTGACTTTCATTTTTAATACAGGCTTGGGGAACTTTTTCTCCAGCTGTTACTGAACTTAAGCTCACAGCATCGTCTCGCAACAGAAAGACTGTTAGCGGATGCTGGAAATTGTAATTCAGCAATCGCTAGTTGCCCATCAGTGCTGTAATGGCAATAACATGTTAAAGCTAATGAGAGATGATACAATGCACATGTTCTAGGTGAAAAAGTAGCTGATCAAGGCTTGCTGTTTTATCTTTTTGCTTGGATATTGTTAGCTTGCTTCATCACTGTGATTGCTAAAGTAATCAGTGATGAGTGTGATTAGCGAGTTAAAATAACAGTAATTGCAAATAATAAAAAAGCTAATTTGCGCATATACTGTATATAGTTACTATATGTTTAATCTCTGCTTCCAGAAATTCTAAATTGTGTCTATGAAGTGTCATATTTAGCTTTAAAAATGGAGCATTTGGGCCACACTTCCTGAATATACATTCAACAGATGTACATTTACAATAAATACGTACCTGGATTGCATAATATATAGAAAAAAGCAGCTAAGCAGTCCAACTCTGTATTTATAAAGAAAGCCTTATGCTTACCAGAGCCTACCACTAAATGCCCAGAATACAAACTACTCATGTTGCCACCTATTCAAGGGCACCATAAGCTCCCTTCACTATAATCACCTAAAAATTAGCACCCTAGAAAGCAATCGGACTGGGACAGGCCTGTTTAACAACAAAGCTGCTATCAGTAAAGATAAACTCAGAGCAAGCAATCAAATTCATGAATTTAACATCAAAGATAGCATTTTTAATGCTGTATTTTAATAAATACCATGCTAATCTAAATGGGAAGTTTTATTTTTTGGATGTTACTGAACCCATAACAATGCTTGATATGTTACATGATTGAAACATCATTAAAGATTTCTTCTATCATTCACCCCCTTACCCTTTAGTTTCATTAAAAAAACTCAAAGTGCCAGTAAAACTTCTTTTTCTTTGGAATTGTAGTTATTCCTACATCATGCTTCCAGTTATTCAATTCCTGATTTGTGTTTGTGTCCCCTATTTCATGGTTACAGTCATCTTGCTATTTGACAAGTACACTAACAACTGCTCTGTTGATTTGCTATGAAACTTCAGACTTTATGCTTATCCACAAAATCTACTAGTAGGGCTAATTTATATTCATGAAGAAAGAAACACAAAAATAAAAATCAGGAATTTAACTTCCAAAATGACATAGGCATAACTGCCATGCCCTTTAAAATGACAATTTTAGGGCCTCATTGACTAAAGTATAGTTCTACGAATAGTCGCGTAGAGCTGTGAGTTTGCATTTATTCTCCACTTCCCCATGTTCACTTATTGAGTAACTGCAAAGTGGCGAATGCAAGACCAGTTTGGGTTTGGGTTAGTTATAAACTTATGGAGATTTTTGCATGTTGTGTGCGCATGCACAGGTACTTTTACTATTGACTAAGTGGAGGAGTCATGCAGAGGTGTGAATGCAACTAGGTGAATTGCTTCAAATTCATCTATTTGACTTTGTCACTTCAGAATTGGAGGGGTTGATGGCAGAGCTCCAGTGTTGCATAAGGAAGACCTTTCAGAAGTGACAATAGCATCTGTAACTGAGTGACAACATTACCTAATGACAAGGTGACATATAAATAGTATATTCACAGAATACAGTTAGAGGGATATGATGAGACTGACGTCACTGCTCTTCACTTCTTGAATTAGCATCACTCCGCATGACTTCTCATCCTACTTCTATTCAACTGCCTACACCACATTTCACATCCAACAGCGTTCACCACTGTCCTCCTGTTCGGCAAGTGTATTCTCCACTCAATCAATCCTGAGAATCGAATTTGCATCTATTTTGGGGAATTTTAGTGAGGTGAATTCGACATGTGAATTTGGACTTTAGTCAATGAGGCCTTCATTCTCTGGAATCATTGCGCGCACATGAAGCAATTGATGCTACATTAAGTCTTTTTTAGTGACTGTTTTATGTCCTGCTATATAGACCTGCTAGTTCTTTGAATCCTTACATTGATAGGAATCGCTGCTCATTCACCATTAATGAGTAAGATGCTGTATACTAAGCGTTGCTATATAATTATAAGCTTTAAAGACACCCATTGGTGCTTGATCTTGGTACTCAAGCACATATTTGCTTATGGTTTGGTTTTAAATTCACAACCTTTATATATTTACCAAGCTATAGTTAATATAGGTAAATATAACAAGTTAATATAGTTAAAGAGAAGGTAATACATTTATTGCTACAGTTGTGAAGAAACGTAGCTTGAGGATATTTCCTTTTGTCAAGGTCAACAGCTACTGGAATGGTGCGGTTAAATGTAGACTTGATTTGATTTGATCTTTTATAAAAAAAAAAAGAAAAGAAAAGTGATAAAACCTCTGAAAGACAATCATAAATATTGGTGTGGCAGAATTGACTTCAGGCCAGTCATTTATATACAATAATCCCTTCCCTAATGCATTTATGCCCACATCATGGTTTCTGTTCATAAATCAAAAATATTTTGTTGATCTTCTAGTTTGATCCTGAATGTTATTTAAATAACCTTGCGTTTTGGCCTGTGAACGTGAGCAGATCTAAAGAGTTGTACCTTTCTTTGCTCTTGCTAAAATAAGTATTTTATCATTATAACAATCTGCATTATTTTCTAAGGTACTGCGCCAGGCAAGAGTAAAAGACGAATATCATGTAAGGACTTGGGCAGGGGCGACTGCGAAGGATGGCTTTGGAAGAAAAAAGATGCCAAGAGCTATTTCTCGCAGAAATGGAAAAAGTACTGGTTTGTGTTAAAGGATACATCTCTTTACTGGTATACAAATGAGGAGGTAAGAATGGATTCTCATACAGGGTTTTCCTCTTACTATGTTCCCATTGTTTAAATGCCTGGCTGAGAATAGGATCAATTGTAGATAAATGAAATGTAATAGTAAGTGGCGTAATCTTGACCACTGCATTTAGCCTTTAAATCAGAGGTTCTCAACCTGTGGGTCGCGACCCCGGCGGGGGTCGTGCGGCCATCCCACAGGGGTCGAGAACCGCTGCAGCACCCGGAAGTGGCCGCAGGACCCTCCTTATAAGGGTTCCTGCGGGGTGACGGCCGAAAATGTCACCACGTGTCGCGCGTACGTGATGGAGTTTGGCCGAAACGTCATCACGCGGTGCGTAGTGATGTCAGCGCTGGGGTACGCGGCCTCATAAAGGTTGAGAACCACTGCTTTCAATTATTGTGTGAAATTTGTATACATTCAATGGTTTAACAAGACTAGTGAACTTAACGTTTTGTTTATTTTTTAATATGGATTTTTTATTTCAAATTTATGTTTACTTCATAGTTATTTCTTATTAGCTTGAAATTCACAACCAGGACAGTCAGGATTGGAAGGGTAGGACTTTGACAACTTCCCATGATCAGGGGGACTTAATAAGGTTGGGAAAACATGTAAAAATAAGCCCAACTTCTCCTACATGAGATGCTTAACATATTAGGTCTGAGACAAAATTTCTAATACAAACTGGGGAATGTTTAAAGAGGCTAGCACTTACCCATAACAAGCAGAAGTAATTCACATTGACTTAAAGGGACAATGAATCTCAATGATTGTCAAGGTTAAAATAACATTTATATTAACGCTAAAATTACTTTTATAGGCTGAACTGGATGGACTTGTGTCTTTTTTCAGCCTTATAAACTATGTTACTATGTTAAGGTTTGCAAAATATGTTACAATATAAAAGACTTCTTATATTGATTAATTAGTTTTAACACCCCACTGAAATGTCTATAGGAATAGGATCCCATTTTACACATATAATTCCAGCTCCTTTTGTCTCTACTGAACTTTGCCTTGTTTCTATCACCCGCAGTTGCATTAACCGTGATAGTAACTGCCAAGTGCTATGGATTACGATATCTCTGTAAATAATTGCTCCTGTTGATGAATCCCCTTGAATATATTTTTATATTATATTAGAATCCCTGAATCCATCAGATGATGGTTTCATTATAAAAGTACTACATTGAAATAAATGGGCAAACCTCCCAAAAATATGACTGTTTTTTGTTTTTATTTCCCTTGGAGACTGGGTGCAAAGTCTGCACTTTGTTTTCTTCCAATCATGCTTTCTATGTGACTGTTATATTTTAGATGTATGCAATGTATATTTTTATTTATAAAGCGCCACAGATTTACGCAGCGCTGTACAGTTCATATGCTTGTTTAGTCTATGATAGTTGGAGCAAAAATTCTGTTGCAAACTTCATATTTTCCTGTAAATCCATGAAGATTGTGTAGCTTCCACCTTTCTCTGTTTATTTCCCAGGAGGAAAAAGCAGAAGGTTTTATCAGTCTACCGGAGTTTAAAATTGATCGAGCCAATGAGTGCCGTAGAAAATTGTGAGTAAAACTACGATTGTACGCGAATATCTTATGTAAGAGGACTGCATCACAGAGAAGAATATCAGTTTATAAATAAGAAGTTAAATGTAAATGCATTACTGCTGTAATCTTATGCTTTGACAAGAGTATATACCTAAAAAAAATCATGTTAAATAGTGACTGTAAATTGGCAGAAGGATGAAGGAATTAGAATCATTTGGGGTTTTTTTGCCCCATTATTGTAACTGATCTGTTAGGTACTAGAATATAAAAAATCCTTAAAATGTGCCCAGTTTTGTGGTTGAAAATGTAAAATCCTGGAAAAATATTTCTATTTCAAGGGAAATATCCAGAATGAAAACATATGTTATTCCACCAGTGTCCACAATACCTATAATCCTCTATGGGCAAATTGAAGGGCATGTTGTATACATTAGAACCTGTCCCAGGCTAACGCTCACCTCAGGGTATTCTGATTGGGAGTTATTGGTGGATTACCTGTAGTAAACAACCAATAAGAACAAGCAGTTCTTTGGAATGAAAAGTACCTGGATTTTTATGGAAGAGCAAGGATTCATGAAGTGCCACCCTTACCAAAACTCCTCCATGGGTACAGGCTAGCCTTCTGGTAACTAGTTTTCTTGCTCATCTGTGAAGTCCTAAAAATGTCACCTTTTACTGACAGGGAAACCATAGAAAACAATGGCCTAGCAGCATTTCTTTTGTAAGATAGAAAGCAAAGGGAAACATCCTCGCACAAAAGCAAGTAAAGGTTTGAAATCTTAATTAAATGGGAAGCCCAACTGGTATCCAATACCAGAATCCAGGTATAGTGGGAAAGGCTGTATCAGATGCCTATGGTAATATTATATTCATTGGAGAGCAACTAAGGTCAACTAATCCATTTATATAATATGAGAAGGAACCTCCCTGCCAGGTGAGTAATGCATTATGATTGATGCTTTATTAGATAGTTGTGTGCAGTTAACATATCTGAGGAATATTTCTTACCCACGTCAGTCTGCATTCAGTGATTGACCGATTGCCTTAATTTACACCTTTTTGGCAATAGCAGCAAGCAGATATGTTTATAAATGTGTAAAAATGTAAAATACACTAACCAGTATAAACAGTGACATATAAAGGGTTTGTTTTAGTATCGATGAATACAAATGTATCCTAGTACCCTGAAGTGGTTCTCTGTAAAAGCATCTCCTAGATTTCTCAGGTTTGTTAAAGGATACATGTTTTCATTTCAATCATATAAGTATAATGCTAATGTGTATGGATACGCATAATTCATGGAGGAGCTATGCATACCACATATTCTAAACCAGCTATTTACCCCATGATATATGTTATTTCCTTTCATTAAACCCCATTCATTAAAGAATCAAAAATGACTGACAGGCAATAGTAGCATTTTCACAATTAAACTAACCAGTAGAAATGTAAACGACATTCCCATATATTGTGAACATTTTCCACACTTAAATTGCTACTGGCAGCAGAGCAAGCTATACACTGCCCATAGTGCTCACACCGTTGCATTGTAAATTTAAAGAAAAACAGTTCTGCATTATGAGTGGTGCCCAACTCGCTTTGCTGTCAGTAGCACTTTAATTTCCAGCTCAGTACGTTTGGGGAAAAAAATCTATGGTATAAAGAATACTTTTTATACATGTGCTGTCAAACATTTCATCCTTCCACCCTCTTATCTTTTACAGTGCATTTAAAGCCTGCCATCCCAAGATCAAGAGCTTCTACTTTGCAGCCGATAATTTAGATGATATGAACAGGTACATTAAGCCTACAGTGTATGTTATTTTCATAGCTGTCTATTTTTATAGTTGTTAATGGATTTAACTCACCAGATAATTAATATACTGCATTTCGTGCTTTGGAGCCAAATATATTTATCCAAGTGTACTACTAGCATTAATAATAATTTAAGGGAAACTTTAACCATGGAGATTTCAGTTTTATTTAAGAGCAGAGCTCCAGAATGTATTTCTTTAAAAATATATCAAAATTGGTCCCATCAAACTAGTGTGAATGTGCATTATATCTTCTTTATACAAACCAGCTTGACATTATCAATAGCTGACTTCTCATTTTCCATGCCTGTAGTCCCTGTAATTGCATTTTGGGTCACATAGTTGAAATGTGTCTAGTCCATGGAGGGAGACTGGGAAACAAAGGGTGTCTGTTTATCAACTACGAGTATTTTTGGGGTACTGGCAGAAAAATAGTGGGTAAATGTTAGTATGGTTGAATTAAAGGTCATTGGCAGGCAGGGATTAAGCAGTTGCCCACATGCTCTATATTCTTGTCACCGCATTCTTTATGTAGAGGTTTGAATTTCAAGGTCAGGACTCAGGCTGCTGTCTGACCTGCCTTTACAATGTTGGCTTAGTAAAATTCTGTAAGGGGAAAACGGACAATATTATGGTAGCAGCATGCCACTTCTCACTAGCTCATAGGCATCAGAAAGAAGACTTTATAGAAGGAAGTTTGTTTATACCATTAAATAAAACCTGAGAGTCTTTGGATTAGCATGATACCTTGAAATTATCTGATTAATAATAATCATATTAAAGCACTAAATGTTATATTCCCCTAGCTTAGAAAGTATTTATAATATCATATATTTACATGTTGTATTTTAAACTGTATTGAATGTACATCACCAGCAGTATCAGTAGAGGCCAATACATTTATTGGAACTTTTACTCATCAATTGCAATTGGCAAAATGAGTAAAAATGTATATATGCTGATTAAATCATGTAGTGTGCATTAGTTTGACCTCATCAGAAAGACTCTGGGGGAGTTATTCTCTAAAGTCTGAATTGTTGCGTATACTGTAGGTGTGAATTCTACAGCTAAAACCAGTCGCAACAGACTGCTACTGTCACAGTCGTGTCTTCCTAATGAGAATATTGTCGCAGTCGCAACTTTACAGTGGGAGAATTGTCGCAGTCGTGGATTTGCTATGGGAATCTGTAGTTTGAGAATTGAGAATTCGACAGCCAAATATGGACTTTAGAGAATAACCTCCTGGGTCCTATCATCATAACCTGTAATTTCCTGAAAACATTGATAAGTTCTTAAAGAGAACCCAGATCCTCCAAAACCAGTACTAGTACATTATGATAAAATATATAGTAAATAACTATGTGTATATGGTTAGACAGTACTGATTATTTATACAATTATTACTTAAACATATATAAAAAAAATACTAATGCACAATGAGCTTCCTTAGAAGTTGTACTGAATGGCTTTCTGCACCCGTGCATTTGAGATTTTGGTACCATAAAATCAGTCTCACTGATGGAAATACTGTTTTTATTTTAGTCTGTACATTCAGTAGGACTAGTTGTTGCTCTGTTTCTAGGGCAATTAGCATATCCTGGTTACTGTTTGTCACATGGTGTAAGGTTATGTGTATAATTTTTTTTTACTTTACATGCTGTGTTTAGATGAAATATATGTATATTTTTTATGTATAATGCGCCACAAGTTTACGCAGCACTGTGCAATCAACAATATATTTATAATACAGACAAGGGGAAAGTGCTTAATAAAGAACAAGGGAAGTAAATTACAAGCATATAATCAAGAAAATACATCACTTTAAGTGCCAGGCCATGACTGAAACAAGTGGTTGGTGGTCCCTGCCCCATAGAGCTTACAGTCTAAATAGGAGGAACACTTACATAAACAGATAGGAGGGCAACAAGTGCAGTAGCATAAAGTGTCAGTTCATTAGCCTATAGGTACCAATTAAATAATAAAATAAATAAAAAATAGAATAATTAGTTGTTTAAAGATAAAATATTGACATGAAAACCAGTGCCAGTGCTCCAAGAGGTAAGATTTTAATTTGGATTTGAAAATATTGATGGATTGCTCTTGGCAGAGGTCGAGGGGTTTAGGGGTATAGAATTCCATAGATAAGGGGCAGCAAGAGAGAAGGGTTTAAGATGAGAACGGGTAGTCTTGGTGAGGGTTTCCCGAAGGAAATTACCTTGTGAAGAGTGGAGTTGATGGCTGGGCACATACAAGCAAACAAGGGAAGATATGTAAGGACGGGCAACAAAGCGAAGTGCTTTGAATGTCAGAAGTAGGACAGTGTAAATAATACACTTATTAACTGGGAGCCAAGGAGCAGACAGGAGTTGGGAGGGAGACTTATGGGGAGAGAAGGAGATTATTCTAGCAGCAGAATTTAGAATAGACTGGAGTGGGTAAAGATGGGTAACCAGAAGGCCAATTAGAAGGGTATTGCAATAGTCCAAGCGGGATAAGACAAGATCATGCTTGAGGGTGTGAGTAGCAGCCTGAGAGAGAAATGTACAAATCTTGGCAACGTTGTGAAGGAAAAAACATCAGTTTTTAACAGTGGTAGCAATGTTCTTACAGAAGGAAAGAAAAGAGTCTAAAGTCATCCCAAGACAACGTGCAAAAGTAACAGGGTTAATGACATCATCTACTGAAATGGAAAAGGAAGGAGCAGGACCAAGTTTAGGTGGGAAAATAATAAGTTCAGTTTTATCAAGATTTAATTTGAGACTGCACCAGGCCATCCAAGAGTAGATAGCCAGGAGACAGAGATTTTAGTATTGACTTCAGTCGTTAGCGCAGGGGCAGATAAGTACATTTGAGTGTCATCCGCATACACGTGGTATTTAAGTCCATACGAGCTGATAACTTTACTGTGGGAAAGCGTGTACAGGGAGACCAAAGACAGACCATTGAGTCACCCCCATACAAAGCGGGATAGTAAAGGAAGAGTCATTAGCACGGGAGACAAAGAAGGAGTGATCAAAAAGGTAGGAAGTCAGCCAGATGCAGCTTGATAACGTATACCAGATGCATGGAGAATCGAAGCAAGTAGGGAAGTAATCAACAGCATCAAATGCATAGGATAGGTCCAGGAGGATAAGAATGGAAAAGTGTCCCTCTGTTTGCACAGAGCAGTCTCCATAGAGCGCCCTGGCTGAATACCAGATTGCAATGGGTCCAGGAGATGATGGGCATGCAAATAATTAGTAAGGTGGGCACAGACCAGATGCTCCAGAAATTTAGAAGCTGAACAGGTGTGCTAGGGCCGGCACAAGGTCTGAGGAGCAGCGCTTTAGTAGAAAAGAAGGCATGGGGTCAAGCAAGCAGGTTGTAACAGGTATGTTCTTTCCCTACTTGTGTGGGTTTCCATTGGCCATTCTGGTTTCTTCCCACAATCCAAAAACATACTAGGTTAGTCAGCACTGTATAAATACACACAATAAATAGACATTTACATTGCCATTGTAGTATTGCCCTAGTAATGCCTTGTGAAAGATGAGGAGTCCGTGGATATGAAAGAATTGCTAAATTACCTGGAAGATCACCTTGAACTGCCATTAAAATCCCACTTACCAAAAAATTAGAGTAACAGAATTAAAGATATTCATTTTTTTTTTTTCACTCCCAAAATTGTATTGACATAAACACATGCATGGGAAATTACTGCAATGCTCCCTGAAAAAAATGTAACAATTTTGCAATATCTGACTTTAACCAGCGCTTAAAGTAAACTGACAAGTATTACGTTTTTATAGTCTTCAAAGAGCTCTGCATAGATTTTATCACCTTGATGTAATCTGTAACTATATCCCACTGGTGGATTGTGACAGCTGCCAGTCTGTCATATGACAGAGCTTACTCTTGCCAAAATATTTGGATAGTTAATAACTATGTTTCTTTGAACATGCTGCCCATGACTTGCAATTTTATAGACTGTAATTCAGTAGCAAAACCTTAGAAATAGTACAGTGCTTGGCTCTGCGAGATTGTTAATTATATAGCAGCATGATAATAGTTTTGCATTTGCGTTTCGTCCTAGAGACAGTGTGCAGCAAAACCACAGAAGCAGTATGCAGAGGAACATTAAACTACTTAAAACTATTTTTTTAGGAAGAAGACAAAGACTGCACTTACTTTAAAAAAAATTAGAATTTAGTTATTGTATTAGGAATTGACTATAGCTTGGGCGCAAAGTCCTGTGGTATTGCCAAGAAATCTTGTTATATGAAGGCACCCTAATCTACCCTTTAGTATTTATTCATTTATATAGCGCTTATATATTACGCAGAATTTTACAGAGATTTATCATTCACTTCAGATCCCTGCCCCATGGAGCTTACAATCTTGTTTCGCTACACACACAATTAACCTGTGTAGTATGTTTTTGGATTGTGGGAGGAAACCCATGCAAGTATGGGGAGAACATACAAATTCCATGCAGATGAAGTCCAGAGTGGCAAGGTAGCAGTCCTAACCACTGAGCCACCCCACTGCCTATGTAAGACATTTAGTTAACCTGTCCTGTACTCTGGGATGCCAGCTGTCTGATTTCGACCTGATCAGTACAGTTTTTGCTGGTTCTTTCTGAGTCTGTTCAAGCTGTCCAGGTTTCCCAGCACTGTGCACAATTTATTTACTTCAAGCGCAGAATCCATGCTAATTTCACTTTGCTATGCAGAGAAATCGTCCATAGTTGCATGTAAGTACATGAGCATTGTGTAATTCAATTATACATGTACACAGGTCTAGCTTTGCTCCCTCTGCCTGCAGTTACTGAGCATTATGTGGGTGAGTTCTGGTACTGTTCTTTAAAAGTTGAAAAAAATTCCCACTTCAAATCTAGGATCTGTATTTGTTTTTTATGTACCCAAAGGGCGACAACCCTAGGCAAGATTGTGAATAACTAGATTTCATTTTTTATTGGAGTTATTTTACAGAGCAATGTCAGAATGGTATTCTGTCTTTTTGAGGATCACACAGAGCTGTTGAAAGTATACTGTACCTGTTGTAGCTTGCATTTTAAAGTGCACCTGTCACCTTGCAATCGTTCATTTTAAGTAAAGTAAATCAATCGATTAGCTAAATAATGTATATTCACAAAAACAACATAAGATTTTAAAGTAGGTCTTACTGTAAAGTTGTCCTGATTTCCAGATCTGGAAGCCGCCATTTTGGTTAGGACCTGCTACTCAATCTATTTCCACGCCCCCAAATACTCCTGCCTCTTCTCTCCCTCTTTCGCAGCTTTACTATGGGAATATTGTAGCGGTTGTGACTTTAAAAATTATCACAGTCTCAATTTTACAATGGGAATTTTTTCTCAGTCGTGGATTTACCATGATAATAAATGTAGATGTCAATCATATATATGACGCTTCCTCTTAGCCCCGCCCAACCCGACTCGAGAAAGAAAAGTCGGGCTGACAAGGAAAACAGACAGTGAAAATCGATATATAAAGGTCCATTTTTTAAAAATACATTTATATTGGAAAATTAGTGAAAAATTATAAATACGATTAAAAAAAAAAAGGTTTATTTCATTAATAGAACATAATTCAGTATTTGCGTTTAAGGTGACAGGTGCACTTTAAATGTAGGCTGACAACAATGAAGAACAGTGTTGTAGTACACAATATATCACAGTGCATCTGCAATTGGAATTATAGGAAAAAAGTCCCATAAAATGTAGAGCAGTGTTTCCCAAATGCCGGGTCGCGACCCGGTACCGGGCCACCGAAATGAAATGCCGGGTCACGAGCGCCGCTCATGAATATTCATGAGCGGCGCTCTTGTGGCCCGGTTGTTTTTGTGCTTATCCTTCGTGCCGGGTCACGAAGGAGAAAGCACAAAAATAACCGGGCCACAAACAGAACAAGTTTGGGAAACACTGATGTAGAGTAAATAAATTTCTGCAAAATGTTTGCTAACCTAAATATTTACTGAAAGCATGAACAGATGAGCTCACCTTTTAATCTGTATTTCAGTTGCATCTTTCTTTCATCTATTTGTATTAAGCTGTGGGAAGCCACCATTACACTTTCGTTGACAAATGTTTCAGAATGTTACAATACAGTTGTTCCCAATGCATTGGGAATGATAATGCACTTGTTTATAGAACATACTGTTATGTAAAGAGCATAGAGATGGAAGTGTGACATCGGTTTACCAGTAACTTTTCCCTCTCTACCTTATATTCATTTTAAATGTACCTGGGTTTATTCCTCATTCCTTCTCTTTATTTGACTTCAGTTTTCAAATTATTCTACCATTAACTGTTAAAGATCTGACATATTATAGCAAAAAATTGATGAGAGCTTGGGGGTGCATGACATAGTAATCTGTGTGGATGCCAATAAAGAACTGAATACATACTGTATACACACACAGAGTAGAACTAGAATTTGCATAAATCTGCCTGTAATTTATAACCTTATGACATCAGAACTAGCCTGTTATAGCTTAAAGTGACCACCACCCCACTTTCCAGTTTAAAATCTTCACTTTGAAACAAAACATTTTGAGACTTCATCTTGAAAGTCACTTTCTCCAACTCCTATTGCATCTTTCCAGTGAGTAAATAAATTACAGGGAAACATGGGATTACAGGCCTTTGTGTGCTACTCTTTGTTTCACTAGAGTATTTTAAATGATGTCACAGGAGCATCACAAAAAATGACTGAATATTTCTCTTCTATTGCTGTCTTTGTGTGACTCTAAAACATTCTTACATGGCAGCAGAGTTTTATTTGTCTCACTGACAAAAATAAGGAGTTGACTAACATTTCTGTCTACAAATAAGTCTATTACTTTTATTATTATTATTTTTGCCTATGTCCTAGTGCTTTTATACATTCATGGAATTTTTAGTGGCTTTTTATCCTTGTAAATAACAAAAAGGGGTTTGGGGTGGTGATTTTTGGTTTATTTTATTTTTTTTTATTATTATAGCAGTTCACCTTCACAAAAGCTTCCTTTCCAGAGTTTATAAAGAATATATTTGTTTTGCTGCTGTTTATTTTATTGCTAGCTTCCAAACATAAATTAATATATAAATAATATATAAATAGGGGCTGTGGTATTGGTTATATTTTACAGTATAAAAACATTTCTTTGAATGTTCCTGATATGTAGATGTTTGTCTCCATTCATTATCCATAATCTTTGTTGACACTGCTGGCACATCAAGCAGAATTATACTTCATTATTAGACAGCAAAGCATCTGGCCTTATGTAAAATTGGAAGAATGTATCTAAGTCTTTTGAGTCATATGGAGAAAGTCGGTGCAGTCAAATGAGAAATGTAAGGAAAGACCCATTGTAACACATATTGTAAAGTATTCTCCTCTTCTTTTGCAGGTGGCTTAGCCGAATTAACCTGGCGGCTTCTGGCTATACTGAACGAGAGCGAATAAAACAGGATCAAGGAAGCATTAGTAGGTTTCTAAATTTTACTTGACATTTAAATTAATCTTATCATAACAGGCAGGTCCATATTGAAAATGCAACGATAGTTTTAAATTCTACTTTGATGATACTAATATCTAATAATTAAAATAAATGCTATCATAAAGACAAGGGCTACAGGTTTTTATAAAGATCATGCAGTGATATTACGTTACTGTTGTGACAAATTGAATAACAACTGTTTTTGTAACATTATACATTTTAGGGAACTGCATAGGGAAAATAGTAAAAGTGAATCCTATACCGAACATTTCCTCTGTCACTAGTTGTTTGGAGAAATCTTATGTCATACAGGGGGACAGAGTAATGCACAACTGGATATGTTTGGATTGATTAACTAACCCTTTATTAGGCACTTCTCATGCTTATCTTATAAATGATTGTAAATGGATGCATGTATAATCTCTCCTTTTACTTATAGATTATTGGAGTGAGAGCGACCAGGAGGAAGTTGATACACCATCAACACCAAAACAAGACAGTCCGCCACCTCCATATGATACATATCCTAGACCAGTCTCAGTAAGTATAGACAAGCTATATTAAAAGGTATGGAATGCATTTCTCAGTAAATCATTTACAAATATTGACTAACATTCATATATTGCAAACATGCTAATGTAAATCATTAATATGTTACACTTATTTATATTTAAAACGTAGAAAAATATATATATATTTTTTTAATGTGTCGGAGATGAAAACTGTAAGATTTGCATTGTTTGTACTTTTAGTTATAGATCATCTGTTTCTATATGTATATCAGCTGCTGAGCCCCCCTGGCCTTTTCAGAATCCAGAATATGCCAAACTGTAATAAGATTTAACAAGCACAGTTGGGGATCTTGTAAAATGTTAATCTATAACAAGGGTCTCATACACTTACCCCGTAGGTCACATGCAACCCTAAGGCTGTTATCTAGTCATGCTTGGGACAGCAGAGAGCAGTCTGAGGGAGAAGTATGCCCCTGTGGCAGATGGGAAAGAAAACACAATGGCGGCATGCTACTCACCCAAGAGGTTATTGCCTAACTCCAAATTGTTGCGTAAAGGTGTGATTTTGCCATCTAAAGACAGTCGCAATAGACTGCTACTGTCACAGTCACAGCTTTATAATGAGAATATTGTTGCAGTTACGACTTTACTATGGAAATGTTGTCGTCGCAACTTTAAGAATTGTCACAGTTGCGACTTTACAATGGGAGACTTGTCACAGATTTGCTGTGGGAATCCGCTATTTGAGAATTCTACAGTCGAATTCTCACTTTAGTCAATAACCCCCTCAGACTGCTTCCTTACCTCTTATTTATGCTGTGCGAAGTTAAGAAAGCAGTGTTTGGCGTACCAAATATGGCCCGTCAACTTCATATTTTTTGAGACCCCCTGAACTATACAGGGAAGCAGCACTATAGTATTTATCAATTACCCAAAAAGTCTTCTAAACAAACCTGCAAAACCATTGATTATATGATTGTATTAAATTATTAAAATATTATGTCACAATTGAAAAGCAATCCATCAAAAGATTTCATTTTATAATGGTAATATAACCACTTTTGCAATAAAGCATGCAAATATATGTATGCTTTAGAAGCTGTACTGAAAATCCTATTACGCAGAGACTTTCTGTGCTTTTAGATATTCCTGAATACATATTTGCTGATTTTATTTACCAGATCTGGATCAAATCAATCCCATATTACAGCATCAAATCACAGTAATTTAAACTGCCACTCAAATTTAGCATTTTGATTTGCAAAAATGTAAATTTTGCTGCTGTGGAATTCTGCTAAAGGCGAGTATATTACCCCGCTGGTTTTTTAAAGTAGGAAACTGCTAATTCTGTATTTTTCTCATCTCCTGTGTTCCATTTTAAACTGAAGCACTTGGAAACCATTCTGACAGTTTAAAGGGACAGTAATGCCTTAAGATGAAAATGACCTGCTGCTTTGACATCTAATATAGGTTTAATTTATGTTTTCAAAAAAGGTATGATATTTGTTTTTTGTTTTTTTACACAAACATTTACTTTCACTTTGTGAAGACTTTCTATGGAACTTCATGAGTAGATATTGCCTAATGACTTTTAGATTATAATGTGATGGTCTATGAGTAAGAACTAAAAGGTTGAAATGTGTTGGACATTTTACTTGCCTGCCATTCAAATTCTGAATTTAAGGTTTTGTTATTCGATTAAATCTACTTGTGCTAATTAACTTAATTGATTAGTGTTATCTAAACTTTAATTGAAAACGTGTTATTTTTTTCATTTACTGCATTAACAGGACCGCTGTCAATCAGCAAAGAGAATACAAATACAAAGATATAAAACTCAAAAATTCTACTCTGATGATAATATTTTGGATTTTTGTTTGCTTTCTGGTTGTACAGGTCCGTGCAAGCCCAACTGCATCATTATTGATTTTAAAGGAAAGGTAGAAGAAAGATTATGATGAATGTTGATGAATATGATCAGAAGTGCATAGAAAATAAAGTAAAAGGGTTAATAAAAATATGTGATATACAATAATGACCTCCATCCTAGTACTGTGCCAAGGATCCCCCAGAGCTGTTGTGTTTAGCACCTATATGCTATGATTTTGTGAATAATATCTAGGCATCTAAGGATTTGGGCTGTGGTTGCTACAGTTTGTATCTACTGTATAGTGGCTGTAAAAATAAGGCCTGTTGTTGAATTTTGATTGAATGTTGTTCAAAAATGAATTTTTTACATTAATTTAATGAGTTAAGCTCTCTTAATTGTACCAAAGGCAAAAGTGAGGCAGGCTGAATTTTTATACAAGGTATGAAACTCGAAGATCATTCCTAATATCATTATAAAGTACAGAAGGTGATATATATCCTGTATAGTTCCCACAATGCCTTGTCACCCACAATAGGGCATTAATGCAGAAGAACCAATTGGTGATTATTTGTTCTTTTAATACACTTAAACATATATGCTGCAGTAACACTATATTTCAGACATTGTATTTGTTATTGATGGCCTTTCCCATGATGCACTGTAAGGTAGTCACTAGATAGAATCAGTTGTAGACAGAAACCCTATTTAATTACTCCTTTTTTCATATATCACAGAAACTTGTTTCCAGACATGTATGACTAAAAATCAAACGATCCCCTGTGATGTATTTACTCACTGAAAAGGTACAGTTGTAGTTGGAGGGATGCAGAGGCAGTAAAGAAAAGCAGATTTTAAACAGGAGTGTGGAGTGATGGTTGTTTTAAATTATAATTGGATAATTGTGATGTCAGAAATGGTAGTTTATAAGGTTGGAATTTACAGGAAGTTCTATGCACGTCCTATGTATACTGTGTATTATACTAAATGTATAATACTGTATATAGCCTAGCTCTTACACCAATTTTATTTCTGTCTTCTCTTCTGTCCTTACAGATGAGCTGTGCTAGCCCATTTGTGGAGCCAAAACACAGCAGGCTGTCTTCCACAGAAACCTCACAGTCCCACTCCTCACATGAGGAATTTCGTCAGGAAGTTGTGGGAAGCTCTACAGATTCTCCAGTCCGTAAATCTGCCAGCCAGCGACGTTCCTGGCAGGATTTAATTGAGACACCACTAACTAGCTCAGGACTTCATTACCTTCAGACTCTTCCACTGGAGGACTCTGTATTTTTGGAGCCAGCTGTGGTATCCCCAGATCACAGGCGGCAATCAACACTTCCAGCTCCAAAGTGCCATCTTCAAGATCATTATGGTCCTTTTCCTTTGGCTGAAGGCACACGATCACAAGCATTAAGTGCCAGTGGTGCTAAACCACGCAGTTTTACTCTTCCACGAGATGGTGGTTTAAGCCACTGTGCTCCTCTGTCTCCAGTGAATATTCTGGAACCACTTGACTCCTCTCCAAAACAAGAAACACAAGCTGAAGCAAGCTCTGAAGAATCAACTAAAGCAGAAGATGCAAGTAGGTTTTAATGTTCTTTCATTATGCATTATAAACAATTCTAATTTGGTTGGTGGATTGAGATTTGGAATGGGACTCCTAGAAACTCAGGGGAGAATTAGTCTATAATAATACAGTATTGTTTACTGATCTGATCTCAACCGTCATAAAAAAAAAAAATAAACATTTGTAGACTGTTTTATCCTCTGTGCAAGTTAAATAGACAGAGAACTTTATAGAATCAAATTAATTTGATAAACCTAAATGCCTAGTGGTTAAAACAATGATCAGCCTTAGTGATATCATAAGATTGATAATGTGCTTTTGATTGTTTTTTCTTTTTTTTCCAATGTTTTCCAAACTGATGTAAATGTCTAATTCATTATCCTTTATTTTTTTTTAATTGTTGATGCTTGAGGGTTAAAACTCACAGATAGCAAAGTCTGATCATTTGAAGGATTGGTAATATAAAGGGGAAAGGCAGATAGGTGCTGAATTTTTCTGATATATTGTTTTGTTATATGTTTATATATTTTTTGTTAATTCTGCATAAAAGCAACTCTTCTGTTTCCACATAATGACAGGAGAAAGTAGAAATGATCTTCCAGCCTTGACTCTACTTGTGGCCGGCATTTGACCAATAGTACTTTACTGAATTAGGACACAATCGCCCTCTCAGGCTTTGGGTTCTGCATCCTATCTTTAGAAAGTATGTTTATGTGTGTTTGGGAAGGAACAGCAGTCGTACATGACTCAGTACTACAGGGCTACAGTACTACAGCAATATTTAACATATCCATTTATCTACATAAAGGTTTCAAATACAGAGGCTATATGGATAATAAATAACGTAGTTATCTGCACAACACCTGGAAATCTGCAGCAAAGAGCTCCATCACCGCATTAAATATGCCTTTAACAGGTATATATAAAATCATTACCTTAAAATTGGGTTCTTAAAGCGTTTAGTACAGCACATTTTATATTTGACATATAAATGGGAATGTTGGAATGCATGTAGGACCGCTTACTCTACTCTGTAATGAGAGCGTTTATCACAATTTTGGGTGAGTAACTGGGCTCCTTCTGTGCTATCTTGCAGTGGAGGGACAAAGCATGAAGCATTGCAATTGGAGGAATCTTTTGGCTTATGAAAGAAGAACTGGGGTCTGTTGTGCCAATCCCCTGCCAACCATAATTGTTACCATAACTGTTACCCATAACTCTTAATCAAAACCAACTCAAAAACTAAACTGAAGTGTATTAGTTAAAGTGCTGCATTAATCACTTAGTATTATTTTAAAACATTATTCCCAGGGTTCAAAGTTTAGAATTCACTTAAAATGAACAGCCACTTTGGAATGCTTGGGTTAAATTAAGTCAGAATGATATTAATTACAAAAGACTACCCTACATGGAAGCACGCACACTGAAATATGTAACAAAATCAGTGCAAAACTTCAATCGGAACAAGTGCAATACACATCATATTAAAAATAATTAAAACAGAGTTAAACACATGTCAACTCCCACAGTGCTACTCAACAGCCCCTTATTTTATCAGAATGAATACCATTATATAAAGCCAACAGACCTAAAAAACATGGCCAACAATAAATACAATAGTATGACATGTAGAAATTGGGTATATCTATCAATATGAAAAAAAGCCTTTAATAAGGAAAAAAGATCCTGATGGAGCCAAATAATCAAAATCAACCAAACACTAAATTCAGGTATATTAGTTAAAGTGCTATATTAGTCACTTAGCATTATTTTAAAACATTATTCCTAAGGTTCTGATTTTAGAATTAACTTAAAATGAACAGCAAATATAGAATGCTTGGGTTAAATAAAGTCAGGGCAGGGTTGGAGTTCTGTGGTTAAAATGAACAGAGATAAAATAGGGTGGCTGGATAAGAGAGAAGCACGTAACGCACTGTGTGCTAAGTGAGATGTGTGTTTTGAAGAGGTCCTTTAACTTTAAATAGTTAAATCTTAAATGTTCTCTCCACTTTATAGGTAGATTTTCAGTTGCTCTGAATGATTCTAAATGCAAATTCAAATTGATGGAAATGATTAAATAATTAAGATACCAGAGCTTTTTAAATGGATGTAGCCATTCTGAAACACATATATACTATTTATTTATTTTAGCTTTTTTTGTGTTGTGATGTGCTTTCTAAGTCTTGGTAAATAACTGGTAAAAGACAAAGACTCCAGCTGTGTCATTAGAGACAGATCAGCTCGACTCCATGCCTCTAACTATGCCAAGTTATCCCCGGAGTGCATTCTTACTCGGAGTTTCCTACTTCCAGTATCTCCAACAAAGCACAACAATGTAGCGTGACAATCAGGTGAATGCCTGTGATTATGGTCTGGAGAGACCGAAACGCGTAATGCTTGTGTTCCTTTTTAATCCTGTATGAATTGGCACCTGCGTTTTTAATGTTTCCAAAATAAAATTGGATGTAAACATTGATCTTGGAATTACACGGCTACATTGTTGCACTATGTTGATAAATAACTAGCTTTAAAACTAATAGAAAATTGCATATTTGTGCACAGTTAGCAAGCTGAACGCTAAATGAAATGCATCAAGAATACCAGTACACATTACTTTAATGAAAACTAACTGGTGAAATAGCTGAAATTTAGTAAAATCTTTTGAAAACAATGACACAAAGAATGAAATTGACATTGGCTATCCTTGAAAAATATGCCCTGTTATCTTTTTAAATCTTATTTCCCATTGTATCCAGTAATGTCTGTTGACATTCTCGATGAAGAGGTTTTTTTTTTTTGTTTTGTTTTGTTTTGTTTTGTTTTGTTTTTATGCATTTGTAAAGGTTTTTCTGATCTTGCTGTAAACTGTCATCTTGTCCATGGAGACACACTGTGCCTTCATTTGGCATCTTAGAAGTTGCCCCTCTGACATTGAGTATTATTCATTCTATTGCTGATTTTCTTCTGGAAAATCTTAGTTTTCAGGGCACTGTGCCAGTCACGCAGCCTGCACACCCTAACTGGTGAGCATTTTTAATCCTTTTCTTGTGCTATCCAAACTCAACCTACCCATACTCTTCTAAGGTTATGTTGTAATGAGAGACTGATCCTAAGTCAGGGATTGTGAACCTAGGCACGTGTGCCAGAGAGGGCAAGAGGGCATGCACGCCATCGCCATCACTGCCTTCAGTTCAGGCTGCAGACCCGACTTGACAGTTTTCAGGCCGAATCCGTGGCCTACATGGAAGGAGTGCTTGCTCGCTGGGGAGCTTTCCTTCCCTGATGCAGGCATGCTC
>WMED01000466.1:4786-20908 GCA_019650415.1 Pipa parva
GGGGAAGGGGAGCGCCGAAGGGCGGTTCGGCCAGGGCGCCCATAGGGCCAGAACCATCCCTGTGCGTAATTGTTCCGTAAGATGCGTGAGTTAAAGGAGAACTAAGCGCTTTTTTGTCTAGGGTTGATTCTGAAGGGAGAAGGGGTAATACTGAATACTGCCTTTGGTTCAGAGCAATCTTTTCTTCTGTTGCAGCGTGAAAGTCTTCTTCAGGTTCACACCTGCTCTTCATCATCAGCACTTTATTCTACTGAGCATGTGTAGAAGAAGAAATCATCGATGTTAAAGAGGAAGCAGGAAGTGAAGTGTATTACCGCGCTGGAACAGAAATAAATACGATCAGATTTATCTTGAAGCAGGAGTCAGCACTGGAGCAAAAGAGATACTTGGTGAGAATAAAGATAAAAGACTTCCATATCCAGTGCTAAACTTGCAATAAATTGGCAGGGTAGGCAGAAAATCAACCCCGCTGATATCCATCTGAAATGGAAGATGAGTGTGACTGAATAACACTGCAAAGTGTGCTGGTTTCAACTGGTCAAAATTCATTGATAAACGATTTCAACTTTAAAAAAAATGTACATTGGATCGTTTGTGAATCAGTGAAATCAAAAAGGAGAAATAAGGATTACTGTATACAGTGAATAGGTTTAATTTAAAGGGACAGACCGGCCGAAAATAAAAAAAACAACACATTTGTTTATGCTAATTACCACCTTTTATTGAATATGATTTATAATCAAATTTTTTTTACAAAGTTGAAATTCTTACCCAGAGGCGGCTCTGGCCCTATTGGCACCCTAGGCGCCCACTCCCGTTCCACGCCGCCCCCACTCACCTCCAAATCCGCCGTACAGCAGCGGCTCAACTTTAGATCTCCCAATAAGTTGAGCCGCGGCTGCAAGTAACCTCCCAGCCGGCTAGCACAATGTAAAAAAAAATACGCTAGGGGGGCCCCCTAGCATTTGCCTACTCTGCCTAATGGCAGAGCCGGCACTGTTCTTACTTGTAAAGAAGTGCTATACAGCACTTCCATGTTGTATACGCCATCTTCAGACTCTGACGGCGACCTACGGCGTAACGAATCACCCAATCCCTCTTAGGAGTGTATTCCTCCCCAGGCGCGCTACTAATGAAGCCCCCTATCAGCACTTCCTAGAAGTCACATGGAGACTGTTCACGTCATCCAGGGAGCACGCACTGATCACATGCACGCTCTCCATATGACTTCCAGGAAGTGCTGATGTGGGGCTTCTCTAGGGGCACGGCTGGAGAGGAATGCGCTCCTGAGAGGGATCACCTGATTCAGATGCCGTAGAGTCGCCGGCAGAGTCTGAAGATGGGGTATGCAACACGGAAGTGCTATATAGCACTACTTTATGTCATGGATGTAGTGGACCCTCTTATCACCACAGGGCTGACACGGGTTTATCTGAGGTGTAGAATTTAACGAGCCTCCGGTCTTCATATTTGACCCCCACAAAGGGGTATGGCCTTTGCGGCAGAAAGACTCGAAGGTCGTGGCCCTCAGACTCACCCCGTTAGTGATAGCTGGATGTGGAGGAATAACAGGTACTGTCTCTTTAATAGTGTACTGGTACCAACAGGAGAAGTTAGCAGGATGATAAAGGAACAGGAGCTGGAAGCATGGGAGCTGGATACTGCATAATGTCTGAGCAAGGCTAATGAACAGGACACAGAACTTAGGGAGCCTAAACTAGTGTGACATTCAGGCAATGAGTGCCTGTAAATGCCGGCTTTTAAATCTCCCGTCAGCCACAGGGAGAGGAACAGGCATCGTTGCTAGGCAACGGCATATGTCATTCAAGAATGAATTGCCGTCCTCCCACGCGCAGAGTGCTTCCGCTTACACACAGCACAGCAGGCCAGAGAGGACACAGACGCCGCTGGATTGCGGTGAAGGTATGTAACATTTTACAGGTAAGAATTTTAACTTTTTAAAAAAAATTTGATAATAAATTGTATTCAATAAAAAGTGGTAATTATTATAAATGTTGTTGTTTTTAATTTTCAGATGGACTGTTCCTTTAATTATGCGTTTCGTTATAGCGTACTATAACCCTCCGAGGTCTTGATGCAGGATTGGCACTGGGCATCCTTCCCAGAGGCCTGTTGAGCTGCAGGACCCCTTGGCTCTACAGATTATTTGCATTGGAGGTGTGCTCCAGGGGATGCATATGGATCACAGCAGGTCCGCCCTGCATTCTTAAAAATAGATTTTTCAACCCTGCATTGGTTTCACTAACACAGCGTAATCCAATGTATTTCTATTTCAACTCCCTTCCCCTGCTTGCTTCCCATCCTTTTCCTGTCCAGTCCCATAAAAGAAGGTGCGTACACTTTGCTAGGGGTTTGGAATAATAATAATCCGATTTATCTTTCATCAGCATGTCTCCAGTGAACTCACTGCAAATAACAGCATTCAGTGGCCTGTCCCCAAATGTACTGCTTCTGGTTACCGCAAAGAGCAAATCTGGAAAGTTTGATATTTATCAAGGTCTTTTCAACCTATTCTCTTGCACTCCGATGTAGAAGAAAAAGTCTTTATCCCATAATCACATAAAAGAACCAGGATCCATGCCGAGCAGAATAAAACAATAGCACCTTACGCGTTTCGCACCCAAGGCTCTTAATCATAGGAACCTGTACTAGGTCATGAATGTAATATATATAGTAGTGAGGGAATACCGGGCTTGTAACTAACCCAGGAATCTGTGTAGACAATATAGCGGCTGTGTGTTATGCCGCTAGGATCGACATATCAGTAAATTATGTACAAATGTAACAAATAATTTGCCCATTCTTTACATGGCGAAAGGTACGTTGGGTATGTTACCAGCCCACCGCATAGTTGAAGATTCTTAAACTGGCCCAATACAAGAAAACTTTGCCCTCCCCTGTCAAAGCCTATTTGTTTTTATGGCAGAGGATGTCAGTTTTTGTACAGGTATGTTTTTATGGTGTTGTTTTCACTGTGAGAAGCAGCTACCTATCCAGTGAGAACGTCATATTTAAAGGGCCACAACCCCTTGCAGGTCCTATCATGGGATCAATCTCTCTGTTCAGTGTTGGATTTACAGCTCAGAATGTTTGGCCCCTTGGCCATACCCACTAACTGACCACACCCCATTTTTCTTTAAAATATCACAGACTAAACTATGAAGTGAATTGAAGCGCTTTATCTGTGTGACGCATAATTCTGTGCAAATGAAATCACAAATATATTACAATTACTTCTAATTTCAAAATATTCCCCCTGATTCCCTTGACTTCAGTCTGAGCCCCCTATAGTCCCTGGCCCCTTAGAGAAATCAAGCACTAACCCTGTACAGCGAAAAAACTCCTCGGCATTCCAATGATAAGTAAAATAAATCTTCTTTATTGGGAATTCAGTAAAACCAGGAGGGATAAAATGATCATACAAGCACCTACGCGTTTCGCTCCTAGAGGGCCACAAGGGAAATACAATGGGCCACAAGGGAATTAAGAATAGCTTTAGAGGGCCAGACTGCCCCCACAACACCCCTCTCCCCCACTGTGCTCCCCCCACCTTCCTACTCCCTACCATCTGAAGGAGGGGGAGCGCTATCTTTGTGCTCAACCCCCCTTGTCCCTACCTATTCTCTGTCTTGGCTCCGTCTGATTTCAAATTCCTTCGAGGGGAATGGTGTAGCGCTAAGGATTCAGAAGCGATGAGTTAGGGACAAGGAGGAGGGGGGCGAGCATGGCTGCCTACCCCATGGCCCAGCCCTGTCATACGATGTTGTCAGAAGAGCCAGGCCAAAGTCTGTAGTAGTTTAGTAGTTTGCCCACCCCCTATGCTAGAGTAAGGGTAACTGTACTCTGAATTTGTGAATGTATCGAATAAGCGTGCCACTCCAAGTTAAGCGATGAGTTCCTGTTCTATGTGCTGTGTAAATAAACTGTACTTGTCCTTATAAAGACGAACCACTGGAGCCCTTTATTTAAAGTGTTAAAGGTACAGGCACTACTCCTAATCTAAGCGGGACCTATGATCCTGAGAGTCTGAGTGAGCTGTGGGTAAATCCTGACAAGTGGGTGCATGTGAACCCAAGGCCGAGTTAAAAATACACTGCGTTTTTCAACAATGAAAATTGTTTTTGACACTGTATAAATCAGCGGCATCGAAAAGCACAGCAAAATGGAAATAAACAGAGAATAAAGGTGAAAGGAATAAAAAAAAAAAATGTCAAAATGGTCTTTATGATCTTTATGATTGTCCCCCCCCCCCCCCCCCCCCCCCCAAAATGCAGTGTTTGTGGGACTGTTTAGCATGGGAAATAACGCACTTCTCATTCTTAAACCCTCTGTTTCCTCTTAAAACAGCTGTAATTTTATATTTTCCTGTAAAATATTACGCCATGTGAAAATATCAGAAAAAAAGTCATCAAAATAATAAAAATATTAATAATAGCACTATATTAAAAATAATATTTTAGTGGGATAAATATTGAAAATAGTAAAAAAATAAAAAAAATAAAAATTGCTTTTTTGACAATAGTTTCCCTTGGGATTTGTCAATCAGGTTGTTAAAGAGCAGGTTTGCTTCCCTTTAACTTATTTCTAATGCTTCATAAATCCACTTTTGCATTTGCCTGTAGAGTCAAATATAAAATTCGTCTCGCTGAATCGTAATGAGAAAACTTTGTACAGAACTCGCCATTCTTATTGTAATCTTGCCGCAGAAGCAGGATGCTTCATAAAACCCACCAGGATTTAATCAGAGTAGAAAATGGCTTACATAGACTGAAAACTTCCTTTCACTAGATTGAATGGATTTCAAGTCGATTGGTGTACTCGTTTTTTATGTAAGTAATGGATTATGGTGATATTATCCTCAACTTCAGGGCACCACAATGAGATGCATAAGATACAGCTCCCTTTGTGTAAAACAAGGCATCACGTACATATATTATTATATTTTACTGGATAATATTTGATTGGTCTATAATCTGAAACCATAGCATGAAACGAAATGTAATGTAAAACATTGCTGAATTCATTTTTAAACTCATTGATAAATACCCTCAAACCCAGGACCTAAACGCACCTTATATATTAAAAACTGTGAAGTTGGTGAAAGTGGTTAATTTAAGTGACTTTTTGCCATAGCATTTTATATAGCACTGCACTTCCCTTAGCCAAGAAGCGAACGTTATAAGATGGGAATTCTAGAATAGTGGGATATAGTCAGCTGAACAGTAGTATTTAAAAAAAAAAACTAATTCAGTCTGCACCAGAGGTGGGCATGTACCTGCAGGTAGGAATGACATACCTAAGTCTGATTTTTCACTTTAGTTCTCCTTTAACAAGGAGCAGGAAGCAGTGCTGAAGACATCAGAATTAATATTTTTACCCCCTTCTTAGGAATAAGGGACCTTGGGACCTCCAACCTCTTGTGTCAATCACAACCTAGTACTTATTTGATGAATCCTTGTGATATTTTACTTGTATTGTTTAATGCACTTTTCCTATGTCTGTATTGTATTTGTATCGCTGAATTGTACAGCGCTGCGTAAATTTGTGGCGCTTTATAAATAAAATTATACATACATAAGCCCTAGACTTACCAGCATTTAGTTCGCCTTTAAACAAATGGAAAAGCACTACTACTACTACTACTACGTCACTCGATTACCCTTCCCTACATTTCCTCACTCGTATGTCCGTACATTCCTCGACATCAACTGCGCTCCTCCCAAAGCAACCAGCATTGCATGCCACACACCAGTACTGCCCTTTCTCATCTTAAACCCTTTTCTCTCTCTGCCCCCCACATCTGGAATTTTATACCCCTTTATCTTCACCTCTGCACTTTTAAAACCAAACTGAAATCCTTCCTTACAGAGCATTAGCACTATTTATATGTAACATTTTATTTTTTTCTTATTTATGCTTATTATATGTATTTATTGACCAATGTTTCAATACGTTGTTATTAGCACTTATTACCCCTCTATCTGTGTTTGTAATGTCTTCCTTCCACCTAGATTGTAAGCTCTATGGGGCAGGGACCTCCAACCTCTTGTGTCAATCACAACCTAGCACTTATTTTGATGTATCCTTGTGATATTTTACTTGTATTGTTTTATACACTTTTCCCATGTCTGTACTATATTTGTATTGCTGAATTGTACAGTGCTGCGTAAATTTATAGGCGCTTTATAAATAAAATTAGACATACATACTACTTGGCCATTCTGATGTGAATTATTTGAATACTCACTAACATTTCTGTATAAACCATTTAACCAGAGCTCTCTGCATCACACACACATATACTGTATATCTAGGTTTATATACTGAGAGGCCAGTGAACGCTGGAAGCAGGCAAATTATAATGCGGAATGTGGCTTGTCATTGATTTTGACATCTTTCGCTGGCCACGTACTTACACAGTTGTTGAGTAAATATGTCCCTAACTAGAATGGACATTGTCTGCTTCGGGTGTAATGATATAAAGTGGGTGGCACCTCTGAACCCCTGATAATAATATTGTATCTGACTGTGGAGACATTTCCATTATTTCCCAGTTTCTGACATTTTGGCAACTTTACAGTTTTTCTCCTCTTCCCCTGCTTTTTCACTGTAAGTATTCATTTTCATCCTGTATTTTATCTACACTGAGGGGCTTATTCACAAAACTCAGAATGGTCATGTAAAGGTTTGAATTTGCATTTAGTCGCCGCTGCTCCATATTTGGGTATTCAGCTAACTTTGTGATGTGGCGAATTTGCAACCAAATCAGACACTTACCATGGTTGCACACTTACAGAGAACTTTGCATTACTTTGCGTGCAGAGGTAATTTGTGTCATAAGTGTCATATTCTATTGAAGCAGAAAATTCGGCAAGGCGTACTGCGTCAGATTTGCCAGTTTTACTTCACCAGATTTAAAATATCTAACTAAGGGGTTGATTGGCATGGCTCCTACTGTCCGACAGAGTACGCCGCACTACCCAAGTAAGTAGGTCTAATGCTGTTTGTTCCTTCACTAAGGAAATCTACTGCTTAGTGAATAATGAGAAGAGAATTAATGACATAGTAACCCAAAGAGATGCAAATAAGCTTTGACAGGCCAATTTTCACTTTGATGAATAAGCCCCACTCTAGATCATTATTTCCAGTGGGTCACAAGCGGTGTAAAAGCTGCAAGTTGTGCGATATACCGAAAACATCATCGAACTAGTCCACAAACTAAAAAGGGCTAAACTATGATTACATTATTGATAAATAAGCTCCACGTGTGGGGTCACACTAGCAAGTGTATTTGCTGTGCATTAACAATCTCCTCTCCTACCCAGCTCCATTGCTTCAAATATAAATCATGGGGTGGGCGCACTCTGGCGATTTCGTAGCAGAGAATACACAGCATTTTTTTCTGGAGTTAGTATCTGGTGCAGTGGTGGTGAACTTTTTCAGCATTGAGTGCCAAAAAGGTGATGTCACTCACCAGCGCCGTCCCCCCGAAGTGTGATGAGTGACGTCATTACGCCTGCGTCGGGAAAGGAGCACTCCCCGAGAGTGAGCGCTCCTTCAGTGTAGGCCGTAGATCCGACCTGAAAACTGTCAGTTTGGATCTGAGGCCTGTACTGAAGGCAGCAGTGGCGATGGCGTGCCCTCTCTGGCATGCGTACCATAGATTCGCCATTCCTGATCTAGTGCGTGCCAGGTCCCTAGTAACTGCCATTTAAAGTAATTGAACTGGGAAGGGGAGTAGATCACTGTAAAGTGTTAACACCGTTGCGGAGATCACCTTTTTCTTTTACATTTATGAAGTTTAAATAAATGTTTGCTGTATTACTTTAAGGAGTAACAGCTCCACCTACCTTTCACTGAAGAGACTTACAATTCTACCTGTAACATACTAGGAATATTCTTGCACTGTAATAATACATGTATTTGCATGAGACAATGAATAAGTGTTGAACAAGTTACTTAAGGCAGCTATGTAAAATGATTAAGGGGAGATTCAGGGAGTTGTAGTCTACAAATATCCCCTTTGGAAAATACTATTTTTACTGTACGTATTTAACGGTATTAATTGTTCCCTTGCGTTCTCTTTCCAAGGCATCACAGAATTTTTTTAACGGAATTTTTGAAACCATTAGTAATGATTTCTTCTGCACAGGTCTGTGCCCAACTGCCTTTGATTAAAATAGCGATGGAGAAATCAGCTAATCTCTGATGGCATCTCTGCCAGTGCCAAGGTGCCTGACTTGGGCATAACACAGACATGATGATCAGAGGCCATAGGACAGTGGTGGTGAATTAATGCCACATTTGCACTTAGAGCCCTCTCTGTGGGCATGCGCTTTATCGCCAACCGATGCTCTCAGGGGCGGTCCTGGCCCTATTAGCGCCCTGGGCCGCCCCCCAGCCTCGCAACACCCCCTGCTCCACGCCCCCCACTCACCTCAAACAGAGTTCCAGCGATGCACCTCCTCTGATGAGGTAAATTGAATGCAACGGTGATCCTTAGATGTTCGGGTCTTGCCAGCAGCTGCCGAATACAGCTGACAAGACCCGAAGCAGCCAAGGAGCGCCGTTGCATTCAACTTACCTCATTAGAGGAGGTGCATCACTGGAACGCTGTTGGAGGTGAGGGGGGGGGGGGCAGCGCGAAGCAGGCGTATCGCGGGGCAGGGGAAGGATGCGGGGGGGAGGTCAAGTTTAGCGATGGGCGATGTGGGCGACAGCGCCCCTCAAATAGATTGCGCCCTGGGCCATCGCCCACATCACCCATCGGTAGAACCGGCCCTGGATGCTCTAACCACTATCTTAGGTCCCCCCAGTGAGCGAGTGCTCCCTCAGTATAGACCTGACCATTTTCAGGTCGGAACCGCAGCCTACTCTCAAAGAGCACTCGCTCCCACCCTCAGAAAATAGCGAAAAACGCAAGCTTTGGGTATTTTTCCTGTCCTCTCATGCCAGTGCACTCCACTAAATATTGAGCTAAAAATCTGTGAACACGCCTTTCGCGCCAGTATCGTGCCTGCAAACTGATTTAGGCTTCACATGTAAATATCATTTCATTTACATAAACTGTGCTGTTGTCCCAGTAACAAAAACTGGAGCACAGGTAAATGCTCACTAACATAGGTAAAATTGTGTGGGTGCGCAGATAGGGGGTTATCGACTTAAGTGAGAATTCTCCTGTCGGAGTGAATTATCATCGCTTTGGGTGGTTATGCCTTGATTCTCTACTCCTTATTGACTAAACAATGGATTCCCATAGCGAAGTCGCGACTGCATCCAGGGCCGCCATCAGGAATTTTGGGGCCCCATACAGCCTAAGTGTCTGCCCCCCCCTCGCCATTTTAAAACTACTTTATTTTGTGACATAACAATTATTTATTAAATTTACCTTTCACAAAAAAAAAAAATTTAAAACCAGAGTGCAGGGTTAGGGAGAGGCAGGGAGTTGGAGGGAGGATTGATGGAGACTGCAGGGAGTTGGGGGGAGGAATGATGTAGAGTTCAGGGTTAGGAAGAGGCAGGGAGTTGGAGGGATGAATGATGGAGAGTGCAGGGAGGAAGGCTGGAGAGGGCAGGGTTAGGGAGAGGCAGGGAGTTGGAGGGATGAATGATGGATAGTGCAGAGTTAGGGAGAGGCAGGGAGTTGGAGGGAGGATTGATGGATAGGGCAGGGTTAGGGAGAGGCAGGGAGTTGGAGGGATGAATGATGGAGAATGCAGGGAGTTGGAGGGAGGAAGGCTGGAGAGGGCAGGGTTAGGGAGATGTGAGCCAGTGCAGCAGGGGATGCCGGGAGTAGTAGGCACGGTGTAGGGGGCGGTAGAGAGGAGGCAGGAATCGCAGAGCCAACCCCCGGCCGCAGTCTATAACTCACATTCACAACAGCAGCTACTGATCGGTGCAGGTGTCCCCTATGGAGCCGAACTCATCATCGCAGGCGGAGAATGCGATAGTCGCAGCGATCACCTGCACGTTCAGCACTGTGATGTCGCTGATGTATATGTGTGGCACTGCGAGAAATGTGTACACGCTGAGTCTGATGTGCGACTCTATGAAGCTGCGTCTATGTACCTGTCCATTATCCACCTGGCCCGCTGTCGGACCTGCTGTACCTGTCCGGAATCTTATTTATGGTATGCACCCTGGTCCCCTGACGTACGCAGCAGTCATTGTGCCCAGTGAGCAGCTCCTTGCACAGGCACAGTACTACCTGTATTGAAGCCAGCGAGCGGGTAGTACTGTGCCTGTGCGAGGATCTGGTGTTCGGTGCTGCTCACTGGGCACAATGACTGCTGCAGGCGCCAGGGGACCTGCACACGGTGGCGGGCCAGAACCGGGACCCCCATGTGTCAATTTGGCTGGGCCCCTAACGCCAATACCAGTAATACTGGCTTATCGGCGGCCATGACTGCATCAGTAGCAGTCTATTATGTAGTGTGCGACTTTCGTTAAATGGCGAATTCGTCACATTGCAGAGTTTGCTGAATACACAGTGCCGAATTCACACCTTTACAAGACAATTCAAACTTTAGTCAATAACCCTCATAGGGTGCAGACTGTAAATAGTGGAAAATAAGAGACAGACGCAATGTTTAAATGTACCAGGACCACCCATAATTCTACATCATGGGTGTCCAACCTTTTGGCATCTTTGGGCCCCATTGGAATAGCTGAATAGTTACATGCCCTATTAGACAGCCTGAGCCCATCTATACAGTCGGTGCTCGTCTATAAAGCCTGTTACAAGGCTCAACTAACGCTCATTCGTTGGCCGATCACTATTACACAGGTGGGGATGTGGGAGGTAATTAACTGTAATAAAAACACCTAATTAATGACAGTAGCAAAATATTAATTACAGTGCCAAAACGCATGTAAAAATATATAATGTCTTTGGTGCTGATAAAATTCGTTTAGCTCCTTGGATTCCTGTTTTATTTTTACCCTAGATTCACTTTTAACGATGTCAAGATCAGTTGCTTGTTTCAAATTTGATTTTTTACTATTTTACTAAAAACATTTAATTTCTCCAGAATGGACATAAAACAATGTTTCCTATTTGACATTTTGTGCCCTGATAACAGGTAAAAGTAGGAATAAAGCTTCAGCATGAATTCAAAATGATCCAAATAAGCTTTTCGCATTTTCATTTTGGTAATAATCTGATTTTTTTTCTTCATGGCGTTGCAGAGGATCATTGTTTCATTACGAGGGTGGGATTTTGTTTGAGCATGCCCAGAACTGAGCAGTGCTTGAGGCACATGCAAGGGGAGGGACTAAAATGTATTATCTGTACTGCTTGCTCTTCTTGACGTGTAAAGGGTAATATATGGGACTAGGTAAGTGAAAATACTGGTAGTGTCTGGGTAATTAGGCTATTAGAAGTTAGACTAACCTGTACAGAGGAATTCTTTCTGAGCCTTTAGAAACCATTTGTTATACTTTGTTCTGTAAACATGTGTTAAATTGGCTAAGAAGCTAAGAGAGGCATGATTTATAAGAAGCGAGTAGTATCTTTACATTAAACAATACTGGAGTATGATTGCAACACAGCAGCAGGAAATAGCTTTAATCAATTGAGCACATCATTTCATGTCTGATTTGCCTAAATCCAGCTGTATGAAATCACCAGCACTTCCTCTGTTTCCAAACACTTGATAAATACAGCCGCCTCTGAACTTTTTCTTAACTGCTCTGGCAGCTGTTTACCGACAGCAGGTGGTATAAGCTCTACTTTACAAGACTCAGATACATGAGCTCTCGTAACTGCCCTCTACAGAGAGCTGGACATAGATTTGCTGATAGATGCCCTAATCAGAATGGTTCATGGCTCTATACTCTGTGTAATGAAGATCTAGAGCTGATGTATCTATCTGCGTTCTTTGTTTATATACAGCACTGTTTCTCGGAGATCAAATTCCCACCAATCCCCGTGACTACCCATCATTCCATATGATTACCCATCCTACTACTGTTTGACTGACTATGCTGTAATACACAAAAAACTGCATGTGATTCTATTCACTTCCTTGCTATAGGAATCTGCTGCTTAGTGAATAAGGTGTGGAGAATTTGTGACTATCAGAGTTTAACATGAATTCACTTCAGCATTCAAATTCACACTTTCATGAATAAACCCCAGACTGTGTGTGGGTGATAGAGACAGCTGCTTAGGACACCAATGGGGCAGAATTATATGTGTGTGTGTGGGGGGACATGAACAGAGACAAGTAGCCAGGTCCAGGCAAAAGGGGAGGCAGGGTAGGAGACCGCCTAGGGCGCTGCAGGAGGGGGTCGCTATCTTGGTGATGCCCCCCTTTCCTCTGTCCATACCTACCTCCTCCGTGGCCTGGCTGTCTCTGCTGTAGCACTTAGCGCTATAGCATACCTCCTTTGCGAAGAGTGCAGTGGGAGCAGCACAGTATAGGAGAGGGATTGTGGGGGAAGCACAGTATGGGGAATGGGGTCAGCACAATATGGTGAATGGGGAGTGTTGTGGGGCAGGTAGCTCAGGCGACACGGGGGAAGGAAATCAGCAGGTAGGAGTAAGACGCCTGCACTCTGCTAGTACTTCTATTCAGAGGTGATGATGATCTGATTCTAATCCCCTGAGCTCCCAGACAGAGCAGCGCACAGAGGATAAAAATCAGATCATCAGGCCACCACTGTATAGAAGCACTACTAGCCTACTAAACGGTGCAGCAGGCTGAGAGTCTGAGAGTGGGATTATGCAGGTGTGTCAGTCATCAAGGTCCAGGGTACAATTACATTACTCGACCTAGGGCACAAAAAAACCTTGGCCCAACCCTGCAAGTAGCATATGGGGGGGCCATGAAGTCACATTTATACAGAGATGTATCTACTTAATAATTTTATATCACAGAGATTCTCAACCTTTTTGTAGGCGTGACCCCCGGCTCTGACGTCAGCCGAAACGTCATCACGTACGCGCATCACGTGACGTCAGCCGAAACGTCATCACGTACGCGCATCACGTGACGTCAGCCGAAACGTCATCACGTACGCGCATCACGTGGTGACATTTTCAGCTGACGTCACCCCGCAGGAACCCTTATAAGAAGGGTCCTGCAGGCGCTTCCGGGTGCCGTAGCGGTTCTCGACCCCCACCGGGGTCGCAACCCACAGGTTGAAAACTGCTGCTATATCGGCTTAGAACCTGGGTCCTGAGTAGTAGGGTTAGACTTTCCTATAGACACAAGAGGCAGGTGCCTGTAGGCGGCTCAGTCAGTCAGCCCCTCACCCTTTTCAGGGAACTAGGCAGGGGGAATCATGGGAATTAATTCTAATTAAGAATTTTTTATTTCATTTTGTATGAACTTCAGTTCACTGTGTAACTTAGTCTGTGTTTATTTTTATAAAGGGGTGTGGTCAGTTACTGGGTGTGGCCTAAGGCACCATACATTTTGTACCTATAAGCTCCTGAGATGTAAATCCAACACTGGTACTTAGTTCATTCACTATAAACTAAAACACTATAACAGCATTTCATATTTAAAAGCCCCATTAAAAATCAGCTCCAGCCCTCCACACTACAAAGCAATGACATAGAGAGAAGTCAGTCGATACAGAAATCCACGTGCAGTCTATATGACAGATGTTGGCATTATAATAGGGTAGATTCTGGTATAGACGTAGACTCAGCCAGGCGGTAATGTGGAAACATATGGTGTGCCATATGCTACTTATGTTTTTTTATACGTTTATTGTGATGGATATATATTGTAGGATGGAGGTTGATTAAACTGTGGCGTTATTATTTATATCTACAATAAAACTATTAATCTTTGGCTGCTGGGGGATTATGGGAAATGATGTTCGATAAAGCTAGTGGTTAAAATCGCAAACCTATGAGAAAATTTAATGTGATTCTTTACAAACTAGGGTAAAAGGCAAGAAAGAAAAAGTAAGCCGCGAGCAGAGAAATGATGCTTCACGATTATGGGGTCAAATTCATTAACTGATTAATAAAAAAAAAAATCTGTTTTAATGTAGGTAAATTACATTCGGTCGAAAATAATAGCAAATTGGAAATATAGAAAAACCCAGCATTTTGTGGCAACAAGTAAACAAAAAAAAAACATAAGGAAGATAAATAAATAGTCGAAAATAAGTGACAAAGAATTGAAATTACCATGGAGAAGTGCATTTAGGTCCAGGGCATAACAATAGAAAGTCCAGCACCCGCAAACCCAGTTAAATTAACATACCAGGACCGGTAAAACGCTGGTAATGGGCACTGCAGGAGCTAACTGTGGGTCGTTTTTGTGCATTTCACTTAGAAGTAAATATGCCTTTATTGTTTTTAGTGTAATGTTTTTAACTGTAGCACATTCACAATAGCCGACTTCCTGCTACATGTCACAACCCATGACAAGCAATAATACAGGAGCTTTCTTTAAGCAGAGAATAACAGAAGCTTAGTAGCCTTTACCCTTAAAGGAAAAGTAAAAATCAACCAATATTCATAGTAAAACAAGCATTTTTCAACTTTGCTGTGATTTTTTTTTTCCTTTGTTCTAACCGATTTAAATCAAATAAGTCATAAAAAAAATGATCACCCCTTGATAAATACGCCCCTTTAAATGAATGCATTCTCCGATTTTCCAAACGAGAGCCAATCATTCAGCGTGACAGACTATTGTTATCCCCCAAAGGCATTTACATTCAATTAAAAGGAATATAATGACAGTAAGCCAAGTATAAATGGCTTTAGATAAAGAAAGAAGTGGTATTTTGTTTCAGGAAGTCATTTTATTTATTTTATTTTTCCCTTTAAATAGGCTATTGTGTTTAGGTTAGGCCCGGAGGCGCATGTTCCACTTCTTACATTTCACCCTAAATTTAAAGAAATAAAAATAAAATTTGCTAAAGAGAAGACAAGGCTGAGAAAAAGACACATTCCATCCTTTGATTTTATTATGAGCGGCTGATACCCGCTGTGTCACGGACTCACATTCCTGATATAATAGCATCTTCATTTCACAATGGAATAAGCCAACAACCCCCATGGCTTATTCATTACAGAAAGAAGAGCATGGATTTTTAAGGTTACCTTCTATGTAAAATGTTTCCTTTGTTTCATTAAAAAAAAATTATGTTACATTTCGCCTTTATTTAAACTATGTACAGTGTTAACGTTATGGGTTTTTCTATTCTGATACGAACGGTGAAGGATGTAAGGATCTGGTCTGTACGTCTCACTAGGGATGTCTTACATTGTGTATATATGTCTGTACATTTTCATTTAAATGCTGCTTGGCACAGAAGGGAACAATGCCTGCTGTCTTATATCTCACTCCAGCTGTTGCTGAATTTCAATTTCTGTGTCAGTGAAATACCGAGTGATGCTCAGAAAGTTCAATGGGTGGAGGGGGTGTTCTTACAGTATAAAAAGCTGCTATATTAAAAATAATATATCAAAAACCTGAAAAGAAGGCGCAACAAAAAGACGCCTAATAGGGCCTTATCAAAAGATAATTGATTATGAAAGATAAAGAGCCCAAACGTACACTTAAGAGATCAATGCTCATCCAAGTGCTTTGTGATCAAATAAAAAAAAAAGAGAAAATAAACACCAATGCTAGTGTCAAAAATCAAGTGCACAAAATATACGACTTCTTATATGCTTTACAGATGGTAAGAAATAACAGCTTTAAATAAACGTCATGAGGCCAAACTGGTATATTCTCTCTTGAAAGCAGCAAAATAGTAATTCTCAATCCAAATGGATCTCCTTAGCTTACAATGAGCAACCAACAAAGAACAAAGAAAACTTCCATAGTGTAAAACCGAATTTTTAATGAACATGAAACTAAAATGATATCTACTCACAAACATGCAGTGAATATGCGCATGTAATAAAATGTCCTCTGTAAAGTACAAAGGAGCGGTCTGTGGGATGATCCTACACAGTCCTCGCTTTCTTTGTGACAGTCCTCTACGCGTTTCACCAAACTTAGTGGCTTCATCAGGAGGAAAAGATGTATCATATTAAAAATAATGGTATATTTATCCATCAATCCTGGCTGCTTGTTACTGAGATTTATTAAGAATATTAAGGGAAGGGAAGGGGGGGGGGGGGGG
>WMED01000466.1:21007-34791 GCA_019650415.1 Pipa parva
ATTGCAACCTTGAGAATTCAAAATAAATTAAACAACGCTAGCCTCCTGTTACCCATAATCCTCAGTGGAAATGCGCTAAAAACTCATACCCAGCTTAAGACTCCTAAAGGTACAGGGTTGCACTTGCTAGTTGAATAATTATCATTTTGAAATGACAGGAATTAGTTTATTGTGCAAAAAAAAAAAAAAATTGAACTATTCATAAGCGTGCGCATGGGGTGTGCCTAGGCACCCCCTAATGTGTGCACACCCGCTAGTGATGTCATCAGTGACATCAGCAAGTTGCGCATCACGCGCAATCACAACATAATCAAAGATGCCAGCTCATCTGTCAAGTGGTGACGCACGTCGATGACATCACCATGCAGGAACCCTGATTTAAAGGGACCTGCAAACGCCTATGGAACTATTGATTGTTGACGATTTTAATACAGCAACAACAGTTGTGATGAAAATGTAACGAAGAGGTGACAATGTCCTTCCTTACAATCCTTCTTGCCTATTAATAGTATATTGACATTAATATAATACAGATATAGTTATAGCTTTTGCCTTTAAACAGGTCCACGGGAAATATTAAATAATCACATTGCGTGGGTGAATTTGTATCATTACACATCACTTACTCATCTGCTAACGTTTGACTGAATACACCTGACTACGCTGTTTAAAGGATAACTATAGAATAGTCTAGGGTGATTTGCAAGGGTGAGGGGGGAGATAAACATTGATCACACTCAAACACTGCCAATGTCTTCTGTGATGACAGTTGCCACAGTTATCTCACCCCTAGACCATACAAGTCTGTAGTTTCCCATTAATAAATAAGAAGCAAATTCACGTCTATTGGGGCAATGGGACACTGAGTTACAATAATTCAATCATTATTGAATAAAGCGAGAATTCGACTGTTGATAAAATAACTGTAATAAAAACAGGAGCACATTTAAATGCGAAGATAGTTAAAATTGTGTATGTGCAGATAGGGGCTTATTGACTAAAGTGAGAATTCCACTGTCGAAGTGAATTCTCATCGCTTCGGGTGGCTACACCCTGATTCTCTACTCCTTATTCACTAAACAGAAACTCCCCATAGCAAATTTCCGACCGCGTCAGAATTCCCATAGTAAAGTGGCAACTATGTCAGTAGCCATCTATTTTGTAGTGTGCGACTGTCATTAGTTGGCGAATTCACCGCATCGTACAGTTTGCCGAGTACCTGAATATAGGGAAATGGAGAATTCACACCTTTATAAGACTATTCGGACTTTAGTCAATAACCCCGAATCACTACGCCTGTTGAATTCACACTGATAAATTGGCTCCTAAATCTTACTAAATTTCAAGCTTACTCCTGATATTCCTCCATAGTTGTACCCATAAAGGAAGGAAATTGGATAAACATGTAGAAATGGTCATATTGATAAATTTGCCATAAGAACCATTCATTTAAAGGGGCACTATAGTGTTGATATAACTGCACACATACATATAAAACTCCTTTATACTAAACCAATTGCTGACACAAATAGTTAAAAAATGTTTAGGGAAGAAATAATACTTGCAGTTTATTTCCCTTAATTAGTTTTCCTGACAGCTGACATTTTCCTCCCCCTCCTCTTTCTGTTCTGCAAGTCAGGCAACATGAGAAGAAAAAGGTGCCTGACTGCTATTGGTTAAGCAGTGTGGTGACTTTTTGACCACATAAATCAGCGGTTCTCAACCTGTGGGTCGCGACCCTGACGGGGGTTGCAAGGCCGTCCCACTGGGGTCGAGAACCGCTCCAGCACCCAGAAGTGCCCGCAGGAACCCATCTTATAAGGGTTCCTGTGGGGTGACGTCGGGCGCAAACGTCACCACGTGACGCACGTACGTGATGACGTTCGTCCAAAATGTCATCACGCGCGGCGCCGTGACGTCAGCGCCGGGGGTCGCCGGCTGAAAAAGGTTGAGAACCGCTGACATAAATTAAGCTTGTTTATAGGAGATTAGAGGGAAAGATAACTAGTGCTCATGTGCTAAGTAGTAAGTAGGGGAACCGTTTCAAGGAAAACTGGCCAGTACACATCACACTACATTTCCTGGTGCAGGAGTTTATCAGTGCTGCCTAATCAATCATTCTTTGTCACATGAAACAACCACTGGGGAGAAACACTTCTTACTAAGGTATAGTACTGCATATGTAAAGATGTAATTTGACTAGAGTTCCCCTTTTTAATTGTCACATAATGGTGACATGTTTACACAGAGTAAAATGTACAGGGCTGCATTGACCCTCCCCCTTTACAGATTTGGGGTAAATCATCTTTCCCCAGCTAATTGCTATGTACCTACGGACTGTCTCAGAAATAACAGGACTAAATTATATTTTCCCTTCCTGAATTAATATGCATCCCCTGCATCTTTGTTTCTCATTTACACTAAGTATTCACTATTACACTTTCCTTATTACGTTTCAAATTAAAAAATTTCCACAAAAATAAGAATAAAAGAATTTGTCCTTACAAAACATACAGCCTGGTTTTCCAGTTTCCTGCATTTCGGCTGTAATGAATTTCCCCTTTGGGAAGTGGCCTTAATTGCACCCTTGCTTGTTTTGTCTTTTCTTTATCTATCACTGATAAAAACCAGTAGGTTACAGAACAGGAAGATTAAAACCTAATAATAAATCAAACACTCCCATTGTGCCCACTTGGAAAATAGCAGCTTCATGGGATTTTGACAGAACATGTTTCTAATAAAACCGTTATCTGTTGGGGGAAGGCTCTATATAGCAGCTGAAGATACCACTTCAGCTGGTGACAGATCTCTTTTCATTTGATGTATACAAAGGATGACATGCAGATCCATGGCTGGGAACAATGTATTTCACACTTGCAAATACAACCAGAGTTTTCTTAAAGCAACAGACGCCAATGGTTACTTGTCCATTCGCCTCTGTTAAATTATTTTTACAGTATATGTTAATTGTTTGTTTATAATTTACAGTCACTTTCTTTCAGAAGCCCCTTCTATCTCTCCTACTTCCGTTTTAGCTGACCAGTTTGAAAACTCAATGCAGAAGCTCCGCAAGGTTGCACACCTGCAGGATTCTGATTGGTTCCTCAACAGCTCTGCGAGGTTGCACACCTGCAGGATTCTGATTGGTTGCTTCACCTGCAGGATTCTGATTGGTTGCTCAGTAGCAGTTCTATGAGGTTAGATAGATAGATAGATAGACAGAGACAGCGACAGATAGACAGCGACAGATAGACAGCAACAGATAGATAAATAGCACTTTATTTTACTGTGATCAAAGTGTATGTTGCATGTAGAAGGAATATTAAAGCTATACTTCTTTATTTGTGTGTTTATAAAAGTGCTATTTTTAAATAATACTTTATGCAACGTGTACATTCATCTCCTTCACAAGACTGTGTAAAATCAACATTTTCTAGAAAGTAATAAAAAAAAAAAAACAACATATATGGCAACTGCTATTTGCCTTGTTTATGGAATATTACATTTGCTGCCGCACCCTGCAGTTATCTATAAGGTAGAATACTATGACCTGTGGATAGGGTAAACGATTCAGTAATGCATAAAGGATAAAAACTGTTATTATACTGAATGGACTTTTTTGGCCTTATCAACTACTGTATGTTGTTATGTTTTAGCCAAACAGGAGGGTTACCCTGCAGTTGGATGACCTCCTTATTTCAGCACATACCCAGTCTTCCCTTGTCTAATCTCCATTGAGCCTTTCAATTACCGGTCAGAGTAGGTGGTCCTAGCCCCCTGCTCTCTGAGCTACACAAGTCCTCCCTTTCATTGTGAAACAGAGGACTCTGGCAGCTTAAATGTAAGCTGATTTGTTTACTAGGAAGCATTTTAGCAAGTCACATTTAGCACTCCGGCCAACCTGCGTAACAATGAAGGAAGGGCGCAGGATAAATCTGCTGACTACAGTAGAACCAGATTAGAATTCTCCTTATCGAGCCACTCTTGTGGTTTCACAGTTATTCCTAGACATGATCCATGCCATGGAAAGTGATGCGTGTCGATATGACAAGTGTCTTAAGTGCTCAGGGACTCCTGACCTACTTATACATGTCATTTATCCGATCTATCAAGGACTGAGATGTAATACAGTCAATCATGCATGCTATATACTGTACTACAGTATATGCTCAGACTGTTACATTGGGGGGAGGCTTGTCACTAGAGATTGATGTGATAATACATCTGTTCTCATAGCCAATCATGTAATATAAACTTTTTTCCCATCCTACACTGCACTTTCTGAGCACAGATGATGCTTAAAATAAAATCACCATATGAATTGACATGGCAGTTATTCTAATGCACAAAATAAATATATATATATTTATAAATTCCTATTTAATTCTAATCATAGTTATGTTATTCATAACTGGGCACATAAAGATGATGGTTTTTAACATAAACTAAACTTCCGCAAACCTTTCATATCGACATACTTTGCTACAAATTAAATTGCTTCTTTGTTTCTTTATACCAAAAAAAAAACAAAAACAAAACACTTTTTGTTTCACAGCTTGTACAAAACACACAAAAGATGCTGTGCCCCTTTAAAGCAGTTGCTGTGCATCAGTGATAAAGCTGAATGTGGTGAATGGGTCATACCTCGTTGAAAGGAGCAGGGAATTAAAAGAAGAACTAAAAGCTCATTTTTGTCTAGAGTTGATTCTTTTAGGGAGAAATACTTACCAATCACTTCCTTGGCTCCAGCACTGCCTGCTGCTTCTAGATCGATGTTCTTTTCCTCTCTTGCAGCACTGCGATGCTCTCCACTTCCTGCTTCCTCTTCAACATCAGTGATTTTATTTTCTTCTGCACATGCTCAAACTGCTTCACCGCATGCACAGAACATAAAAAACATTCTTGTTGAAGAGAACGCTTGAACTAGAAGATGATCGTGCGACAGAAGAAAAGAAGATCGGCTGTATATTGAAGCAGGAGGCAATGCTGGAACAAAGGTGGTGATCAATAAGTATTTCCTACCCTCTTAAGAATTGCATTTAGACAAAAACAAGCTTTAGTTCTCCTTTAATTATCAGTAGAACATTTCATAGTCTGTTTAATTAAAGATGACATACAGTGGTACCTCGAGATACGAGCTGCTCAACATACTAATTTCTTGAGATACGAGCTGCGACTTGGACCTTTTTCCTGTTTGAGATACAAGCTGAAATTTGAAATACAAACTGTTGGGGCTGGAAAGGATTAATACAATTTCTGTTATTTTAAAAGGGGATAATTGGTTTGAGATAGGCGCTGTCTTGAGTTATGAGCTCGGTTATGGAAACTAATTAAATTCGTATCTTAAGATACCACTGTACTTATTCAGTTGTGCTGGTCGTCTCTTTTTCTGTTGGGAGTCTGTGACACTTCATAAATAGCCATTATCTAAAATTTGGTAGAAAACAGCAGGACAGAGAAAGGGTTTATTTAATTAACATCATAAAAGATGGCTGCAACCAGCAAAAAGTACAAGCAAACACAAAGCAATGCAACATTTTTTACTGGCATATTTACAGTGTCATGTGGAAATAACTACCATTCTGGGACTTCTTTTTCTTTCACTGGTGTTAAGGTGCCAACACTATCTATATTATATATATATATATATATATATATATAAAAGATTTGAAAGATTTGCCGAAAGGAAAAAGACTGCATTAGATTTCATGCCTACTGATAAAAGCTGCTTGACATCTATGCACAATAGAAAAGCATTACAATCTTCACCATCATCCTCTCTTCCCAACAGCTGCCATCAGTGAATGAAAACACCGTTTATCATAAAATCTATTATTCACTATAAGCCACATACAAGAATGAATGTGACAGGGTAAAATCAACCAGTGAAACATCACAAAGTGATGAGGACAGCTGCATATACATCTTTCTTCAAATGTGCTTTTATTAATTTTTATACTATGAAGTTATTCTTCACAGTGGGGCACTAATGATGCCACTGGCGCGCAGCCAATCAGAACCTAGCAGACAGCTTCCTGTGGGGTCCTGCTGTCTCCCCACTGGAAAGTTGATATGTATGCCTTGCCTGGTAGGTTGGGGGCTCACATATTGGACATTCAGGATAATAGAGTTCTACAGCAAAGTTTCTCAAATACTCTAGATATGTTCTGGAGACCCCCCCATGTGGAAACTACTATGATATTTGCTTTTCCTGATCGAATTAACAAACTCACCTTTGCATGATTCAAGGAAGACTCCACTTTGAAGTATCTTATACAGCGTAAGGGCCTCATTGACTAAAGTCCGAATAGTCGCGTAGAGCTATGAATTTGCATATATGCTCAACTTCACCATTTTCTTAATGTTCCTGAGCAATCTCTGCGAAGTGGCGAATACGCAACCAATTTGGACGACTACAATAGTCATGATCTTATTGATTGAAAATAAAATATTGAAAATTTGCACTATTTTGCATACGTGTGCACAGGTACTTCTGCTATTGACTAAGTGGTGGAGTGGTGCGAAGGTGCGAATGCGACTAGGTGAACTTCTAAAAATTTACCTGTTTGACTTTGCCACTTCAGACTGGTGAATTATGGGATTAATGGCAGGGCTCCAGTGTTGTGTAAGGCAGTCGCCTTACAAAACATGACCTAGGGACAAGGTAACATAGAAATAGAATATTCTCAGAATACAGTTAGTGGGATATGGTGAGACTGACGCCATTGCCCTTCACTAGAATTCGCCTCACTCCGTATGACTTCTCATGCTACTTCTGATTGACCGACTACGCCACCCTAAACATCAGACAGCGTTCTCTGCTGTCTGCCTGTTCAAAAAGTCTACTCTTCACTTAGTCAATAGCGAGAGGGGAATTTGCAGCTATTTTGATGATGTGACTTGAATTGAATTCGACAGGTGAATTTGCACTTTAGTCTATGAGGCTCTAATTATTTAACACATTTTTCTTTAGAGCACATTTTACTAGTTGGGTTAAATTATTCATTTTTTTCCAGAATAAAATCTTTTAAAAATTGACTTCTGCATGTGCTAAGGTTAGCCAGAGCCTTACGGCACAGCACATGTTAACACAGGCTTGCAGACAACATTCTAGCATAGTATAGCAGGACTAGGACAATGGGAATTGATTACTAATGTTAATTTTTCTAATGAATAAATTAGAATTTTGGCCTTACAGGAATGTATAAAGTATCTCTGGCACTCCCAGGAAGAATTAAATATACACTTTTTATTTTCAATTTAAAACTGTGGCAGCATCATACAGATAACAATATGCAGAAAAGCTATTAGCGCTAAAGCATTTTGCACATTAAACGCATTTAATTATAGTTAACCGCAAAACATCAATCAGCACCCTACTTTAACCATTTCCAGATCCACCCAGCAATTAATTAACTGACTGATTACAGATAGAGAAGTAACTCTTCTTCTGTACTTGTTAAAGTCAAGATGGGGCTCCATATTCGCCTTTATAATTTCTCCCGTTACAAAAAACATTTCATCATGATACACAGTAACAATACAAACATTAACAACAGAAGAAACCATGACTTATACACTGTACCAATACAATACTTTTGTATATCCACTGAATGGATGTGCAAAATCAATATACTAAAGTTTATCAAGAAAATATACAAAAATCATACAAATATATATAGATTACACACCGAAAAAAAAAAAAAAGTGCATTAAATACAAATGAAAATAAAAATTACATAAGAAAAATGTATTAAGTACATACACGAGTTAATCGGTACATCAGTCAATAGGTCCCTGTGGCAATCTAGTTTGTGGATGAAGATTTTCAGTATATCTCCTTTTATCAAGCTATCTCTGAGGACCCCCACCCCTGGACTTCATAAGTTACTATGAATGTGTAATATGAATGTACTCTCAGTTCTTAGTGATAATAGTAGGAGAGCATAAATGTTATTTATCAAACCAATCCTTTAATGTACATGGCGACAATACCTTATTAAAGGAGAACAAAAGATATAAATAAAATTGAGGCACCTAAAACGATACCTGAATCTAAGATGAAACATGGAAATGACATCTTGAACTGTGCTGCCATTGCCACGTACGGAAGCAGATTAGACTGTGCTTTCACAGGTACAGAAGCCAGCGCGATGCTCTACCTTCTTATCGAATCAGCGGTGCGAAAGAGCATATATGTAATCACGTTCATTTCGCCGCCTCTGAGAATGCTCCTCTCATCGTCAATAAGTAAGAAGCGCAATGAGCGTGATGACATATATGCTCTTTTGTGTACAAACTGTAAGGGGGCAGAGGTTCCTGCTGGCTCCTGTACCCGTGAAAGCATAACCTAGTCTGCCGCCATACATGGCAATGGCAGCACAGTTCAAGCTGCCGTTTCCCCGTCTCATCTTAGTCTCCGGTAATAACGTTTTAGGTGCCTCATTTTTATTGATAACTTTAGTTCTACTTTAAAGAAGGAAAAAAATGTGAAATTGCAGGACTGCACAGATTTTGGTATAGCAATGCACACTGCGCATTTCATTTCTCCCTCTGTAAAAAGGAACAGCGATATGATTATTAAGCCCTGCAATGCTGGTTTCTAATAAATATTACCCTGCGGAGGGAGTTGGTAGTTTGCATCCCTTGTTTAAAGGACCAGTCACAGAAGAAAAAGGAAAAAAAAAATCCCATTCTGATTCATGCGGCAATCATTCCCACATAATACTAGTAAAAATGTTCTCTTTAAAGTTGAATTCCTGATTTCAACTATTTTGAGTTAGTTTTTCTTCCACGTGGCTGCAACGATCGTTATCTAAGTAAAGTTTGCTATGGTACTTTATATAAATAATAAATACAATTAAATGCCCTTTAAAAACTCAGTTTGGCTGAAACTCTGTTTAAAGGTGTGATTTGCTAAGATTAGTTTAAGCTGTCCCACCATGTTTGTATTCCAGCATCAGACTGGCATGAGTGGACCCACCGGAAGCCCCCTTTGCTGGCTGATGTGAGACGTCACATGCAAGGGAGATCTGAGCTGTCTGACTGGTCTTCTAGGAGGACCTTCTTGGAGTCAGGGGCCCACCCTGACCTGAGACCCAATAAGAATTTTCTCTGTATATCAGCAGTTCAGTCTGACACTGGTCAGCCAGATGGGTCCGCTGCTACTGGGGACTGATCCAACTCATCCAATCCTAGTGTCCCTAAATCATTGCCTTTAATTTGGATGCTTACAAAAATACATGCTGTTAATTAAGAGTCACACAGCAATTGTTTTCAGCAGGAAGAATTGGCTAAGCAGCATGTGTCGTTTATAGGTTAAAATAACCAGTTCCTCCCTTTTAACCATTTGCTTACCTGCAGTGCTTCATTTTTAGATTTGGTCCCCAGTAAAAATAGAATATTTGCTCACCAAACGCTGAGGTCTCTAAATTACTTACTTTATACAGTGGATTACAAAGGCAGTTTATTTTAACCCCATTAAATCAAAACTAAACTTTGTCTCAGTCCCTTTCAGATAAATAGGTCTGACAGATAAGAACACAACAAAACTTAAAGAGCTGAGATCTGAGTCCCATTAAGAAGTTATGAGTTCCTGCATCAAACTGATCCCTAATGCTACAAGGCAGCCATTTTGCTGGCTTTATACACGCCCCCTCCATCTCTCAGACACTCACACATGCATATTTTATGAGCTCTACTGCCAATCTACATTAGTGGTCCCAGCTCCCTTGGCCTTCCTAACCCTGCACCTAATGTCTGGTTCCTGGGACAGATGTCTCTAGTGCACAGCCAATCAAGGAAAACCTCTGTGTGATGTGCTGGTGACATCACTAATGACATCACTGGCAAAAAACCCTGAGCTACTCTCAGTAATAAGGTAGGTCGGTGTGCCAATGACAATGCTGCCAAGGGGATTGTCAGTGCTATTCCCATTATCCACTATCCCTCATTGGAAATATGGGTGGTACACATAACGCCGTTCCCAATGACACTCTTCTTTTACTCATTACATTATGTGTCTGATTCATCTTCAACTTTTATTGTAATTCTACTCCTCAGTTGAAAAATCATTATAATTAAATTAAATAAAATTATTAATAATAATTCCTCTCCATAAAGTTATCTAAAGAACGAGATACAGAAACTTAGTTGTTGACTTACAAAATAAAACGATAATAATCCTATTTGTAACTGAGATGGGGTAAACACATTTGTAATATTTAATAGATCGTTAAAGAATCATTACTAATTGTTATGGAGGCAGAACACACGCTACAAGAGAAATGACTGCATTACTTTCAAAATAGATTATTGATCTCTCGATAAATTATGCAATGCTTCAAACCACCATGGAAAACATATCATCAATAATACCCTTTGTATTATTAAACAAAAAAAAGGCTACAACAGGAACGGAGAAAACAAGATCCCAAAGAAAACTTAGGGGGATTTTTACAAAAGTCGAATTTTGCGAAACAGCCAAGTTTCATCCGTATCGTTGTTTTTGCTTATTTACAAAGCATTTTAAAGCTAATTTTATTGCTCAAAAGCATTCACCTGCCTCAGGGGGTTATTCACTAAGGTGCGAATACGACTGTCGAATTCGCAAACAGCGGATTCCCATAGCAAATGCGCTACAATTTCCCCATTGTAAAGTCACGACAAATTTTTAACATTAAGATTGCGACAACTTTCCCATAATAAAGTTGTGACTGCGACAATGTTTTCATTACAAAGACACGACTGCGACAGTAGCAGCCTATTGCGACTGTCTTTATCTGGCGAATTCACACCTATATGCAATAATTTGAACTTTAGTGAATAACCCCTTCAGACTGGTGAAAAACCATTATTCAGTTTTGACTTGATCGTGTAATTAGCCGCAGTCCAATAAGTTTTCCCGTGAAAAAGGATAGACGACATCGCTCTGTCCTGGAAGACGAACATAAAAGAAAAACAATGCAAAGTGTGTCACTGTTGTTTTTTGAGAATGACTTTTTATATCAACCCTAAATAAATCAGTGGAGTATAAAAAGCAAAGGAAACACTTTTTTCTAAGTCCCCATTGATGCAGGGCCGGTGGGCAATGTGGGCGACTGCCCAGGGTGCAATCTATTTGAGGAGCGCTGTCACCCACATCATCCATAGATAAACTCACCTCCTCCAGTATTCCAGCGATGCACCTCCTCTAAGCGCTTCTACACAATGAGGTAAGTTGAATGCGACGGCGCTCCTTAGATCCTTTGGGTCTTTCTGGCTATATTCAGCAGCTGCCGGCAAGACCTGAAGGATCTAAGGAGCGCCGTCGCATTCAACTTACCTCATTGTGTAGAAGTGCTTAGAGAAGGTGCCATGCGGGAGGAGATGAGTGGTGGGGGGGGGGGGTGCATGGGGGAGGTCAAGGGGTGGTTTGCCCAGGGCGTCAATAGGGACAGAACTGCCCCTGCATTGATGAGATCAGCAATATCAATGGAAAAGGAACTCCGCTGAAAGTAATGTGAAGTGTAGCGTTATTAACACGTCTATCTTTTTCCAATAGCAATAATTTTATCCAGCACTACATAAGCTGAGGGGAATCAAAAATGCGACGGAAAGAAAAAAAACATCAATAACATGGCGAAAAAAAAAAGTGGCGAAACAGACTGAATTGCGACGAATAGGACGTAACATCCCTTGTAAGTTTCTTCCAAAGGGTAGTATTTTCCCCAGCTCAGCTACAAAAAGGCTTGTGTGGTCTTGGCTTAAATGTATTAAACGGATATTGTAAATTAGCACTCCATCGGAGGTTTATAGCTAAAATGTGTTCTAAATGAGACGCCCCCTATAGCGGCAGCTTGCACACTCCTTAAAATTACAGATTTCTAAACTTCCACATGTAATTACGTGTTCCAAAAGAGGATGATTACACACAGTACTTCTCTTTCAGGAACAGCTATTTTTAATCTCTTTCTCTGCAGGAATGACTTTAGAAAGACTTGCATTACCTATACTAACTAGCAGAGGTGTTGATTAAACTCACCATTGTTCTTTAATATATACATATGTTCTGGTCATATGGACAAACAGAATAAAAATTCTAATTCATTTCACCTTTGGTCGCACTGGAACAAAAACTGGAAATGTAATGTTACCATTCATTTATAAAGTAACAGCAGTATACTTTGTCAAAGTTGTGCAACGGCATATTTATAATCATACCGCAGCTATAATTATCCCACACAACAGATGAAAAGTACAGAGAATAGGAACAACTGTAAAGTGAGCAAAGTTCACCATGAAAGTAATTTTCAGCCAATTATAGCATTAGAAAGTTTACAGGGATTGACAAACCTGTAGAAAGCTCACTGGTCGACTATCAGTTTCATATTGTAGCCAATCAGAGAATTTTGAGCAGTTAGAACTACCCAATCAGAGTATAGTAAAGTATAAACTTAAATATTTAAAATATAAAAACGATTTTGGGATCAGAAGTTCTCAAATCTTAATTAAACAGCCCTGCTCCCCCTCCTATTCTGTTTACAGGCTCTTCCTGAGCAGTGCCAATAAGCCCTGCCCCCTGAGTGTGGTCACAAACTATACAAGATCTCTCCTCCCCCTCTCCTATCTGAAAAGCCTGTTTATAGCCCTGAGCATGGGCAGATAAGACCTGTCCTGAAGATAAGAGCTGTGGGGCAGGTCTTATCTGCGCATGCTTGACAACCTGTACTTGTCGAAAAGTCAGTTAGAGAAGAGGGCGTGTCATTAACTCTATACTGCCCATAGCAGGAAACCTTCACTGAAACAATGCAGTTGCAGAGGGATTATTGAGCTCTGCTGAGTTAAGAGATGAGTCAGGAATTTCTTAATCGATTTATTGCTTGACAGTAGGTAAATAAAGCTTTATTTATATACATGGTTTACTTACACTTTAAGTTGAGATTACCCATTGCAGGCGCCTGCTCAAAGTGTGTGTACTTGACCTATATCGCTGAGTTATGTATCACTGTGTGTACATTGATGTAACAACCACCAGGCCTATTGTAGTTCTGATTATATGTTATCTGCCATTTCAGGTTTGTATACATGTATCTGTTATTACCCTGCTTCCTATGCTTTACCTTAACCCGTCCCAGTTATCCTTTCCCTGTTTAGTAAAATATATTTTCTTATCATTTTGTGGGGATGCTCTCTTACTGGGTTAGAGTGCACAGTAGATGGGGGTGGTTTGCCACAGGCTAGTGTTGCAGCCACTTTAAGATAGAGCAATTGCAGAAGTCAACCCCTTAGCCAGGACTTCCACCTCTGGCTTATTAGGAACCCTATCTGACAGATTCTTCACCCATGTTTATTTGCTTTGCAGTATCAGTTAGATACTTCCATTCTGCTACTCATTTCCATATAGATTATTATCCTATAGGTAAATGCAATTCTTTCTTAATACTTTGAGAACTGGCCAGCTCTCATTAAAGGATAACTAAAGTTAAAAAAAAACCTGTTACAATACTTACCTTATACACAGCTGAGGCAGAGCTGAGGTAAGCTAGCGCTGGGGTAGGGGCGCAGGAAGTGACATATGCCAGGGAGTGAGTGCTGTGCTCCAGCAGATTGGGGTTAGTTGGGGCTGGGGAAGGGAGAGGTCACAGAAAGTAACATGCTCGGGAAGCGCAGGGGAGTGATTGCTGAGCTACAGGTGAGTTGATGTGAGCCAGAGCTAGGGAAGTAAGGGGGACTCCGGAAGTGACTCATGCTCGAGGAGTGCAGGGGAGTGAATGCTGTGCTCCTGCAGAGCTGAGGTGAGCTGG
>WMED01000467.1:0-24014 GCA_019650415.1 Pipa parva
GCCCCAGATGTGCCCCCACCGCCCCAGATGTGCCCTATCAGCTCCTAGGCATTGCTGTTCGTGTGCAGGACATCAGCGACAGCAGATCAGTCAGTCCGAAGTGAGGCGAACACTCTACACCTCACTTCGGACTATCGTGAATTCACCCCCTAGTGCGGCCCTCCGACTGGCTGTGATCTTGCTCTGCGGCCCACATGCTGAGTTGAGATTGAGACCCCTGATCTAAAGTATGGGTAGTTGCCTGTGAGAATGCTGTTGTGTCTATTTATTGGGAGGACACAAGTATAACTGAATTTTAAGACTAGCAGGGTGGAAAAGTTTAAATGGGTTATTCTCTAAAGTCTGAATTGTCATATAAAGGTGTGAATTTGCCAGCTAAAGACAGTAGCAACAGACTGCTACTGTTGCAGTCGCGTCTTTATAATGAGAATATTGGCGCAGCCGCAACTTTACTATGGAAATATTGTAGCAGCTGCAACTTTAATATTGTCGCAACTTTACAATGGGAGATTTGTCGCAGTTGTGAATTTGTTATGGGATTCTGCTGTTTGAGAATTCGACAGTCGAATTCGGACTTTAGAGAACAACCTACGTGGCTGTAAAGTGCTCAAATGTAAAATTAATAATTATATACTTAGTGTAGAAAGTGTTTGCGAGAAGTTCTGTAAAAATATATTTCCTGCTTTTTTCCCAGACTCTGAAATATGAATAACTTGGGGGCTCCGACTGCCATATGAATGAAATCAGTTCCGATTTCAGAAGTGGCCAGCTCCCTGGTGCACCAGGACGCAGGGGACACTGCTTGTTTACTGCCTAGTGCTCTCTGTGGGCTGAAAATCCTTTCAATTCCCCACATCAAATGCTGGTGGGAGGCAGGAAAGGTGAACTAGTGAAATTGAGCACACTACAAAATGTTGCCATAGGCAGCTTATGCCCATATGCCTGGATGGAGTCTTTACAAAATAACTGTGGATGACACCAATCAGTAAAATAATATTATGGAATTTAAAAAAAAATATTAACGGACAGTGCAAGTTGTATACATCTCTAATGCCTAAAGCACTTTGCAATGTTTGCTGTTGGGTTAAATGTTGGACCTCAGTAGGTTAAATGTGCGAATAGATACTGGTACCTGCTGTTCTTGCTGCTGTCTAACTGCTTGGGAGATTTTTCTCTGGTTCTGAAGGAGTTGTTGTTGCTGCTGCTGCTGCTGTTGCAAAAGAAGCTGACATGCCTGCAAACATTACATAAACAATTTAAGAACTAGACATCATAGTTAATTTAAGTCTGTTTTAATCCCTTAAAGAGATACATTAAAAAAAATGTTGACATAAGACCTAAAGGAAAATTGACCTAAGACATATGAATGTCAGTTCAAATCAGATTGAGAAAATTTGGCCATTTATAAATAAAATATAATGAAAAAGAGTCTGCAATAGTGCATCACAAAAAAAAAAAAAATGAGTGATTTCCTTAAAGATACAATTTAACTTAGTATAGCAGTGATTAATAAATAGTAAATGCAAAATGTTACTTTTGAAACTGAATAACTATTTTTTACTGTTTTTTCTTTATCTCCCTGCAGACATCTTAACTTGCTAAACAAGACCCCTATTCAACTGTGGACGGAACCTTAGATAACCCGCACACTGTGTCCTATAAATGAAATATTATACTTTCTAGAAATTGTGATGAATGGATTAAATCTTTATTGGGTATTATTGCATATGGAGCATTTTCCTTTTTTGATTTTACTGACCTTTTAAAGGGTAGCTGAAGTCACAGGCTTAATGGCACATTAAGTGCCAGGCAACTTGTGACTAGCTAAATTAACCCTTGCAACCAACCAGGCGGGGGGGGGGGGGGGGGGGGGGGGGGGGGGGGGGCTTTCCATTCAGCCAGCTGAGCTAATCATTTAAATAATGAAACAGCGTGCACTACCATTGCTGGGATTTGGGAACGTTTCTCCTGCTGAATGTGCTGGACCTGGTAGCACCACTATCAGATTCAATTAAATACATTAGCACTGAGGGGCTCAAGTAGTGAAACAACCTGAATCAGAAGGATAATGGGAGGGTCACAGACAGAAGTATCTAATAAATTTAACAGCAACAAACTTCTGGAATATGTAAAACTTGTAGGTTTAAGGTCCCCCATTTAAGAATATGCCACTTTAAAAAAAAAAAAAACTAATTTCAAGCAGGTGTCAGTTTTGTGATATCTGCTATTTAAAATAAAATTATCTACGGTAAAAACTTTAAGTAAATACAGTGGGACAAACCACGTTCAGTATCATATATGTTACTTTTTAACATACTCACCAGCTGAAACTGCTGAATTTGAGGAAGTTGGCTCAACATTGCTATCTGCTGCGGAGAAAGCTGAGGCCCCATATTAAACAGTCCTGGATTCATGTTACTGTTTGGGAACTGCTTTAGCATTGAAGCAGAGACCTGAATAAAAGACAAATAGTGTTAATGGTGTTAATAAAAACTTTAAAATCCTTATTCAATTTAATGCTCTCTTAGCCAGCCAATTTTGTACAATAAAATAATATTTAAATCCTAAAATCTAACATCAGTTGTGGATTATTTCTTTACAGGCTTTTAAAGCGTATACATGCATGATTTGGGCCCTAAATCCCTCTAAAGCAAAAGTAAAGGTAGAAAAAAGTGATGAAAAAGAATGTCTGCATTTTTATTTTTCCCTATTAATGTTACTTTCCCTGTCAACAGACAAGGTGGAATTATGGTTTCATGCCAGTCAGTTAAACAGGCACTTTCAAAGTCTCACCTCTATGAATAAGACCAGAAAAATGCATCACTCATGTGTCCTTACCCAGAGATGAGAAATATCCAATGTTTGTCCTTAAAGTTACTCCATAATTACCCTACTGAAAGGCCGCTAAAAAAGGTGTAGTTCAGTAGTGTAGTGGATAATAAATGTTGAGGGACTTAAAAATATTTTAAGGGGACACAAAAACAGTTAATTTAGATTTTGTGTACATAAAAAGACTTTTACGTTACTAGCAGCTAATAAACTGTGTTTACCTGGGGAGAGAGGAACTGGGGAGGCACTTGTGCCCGGAGGTTGGGTGAGGAGTTGAGCGATGGCACAGGGTTGTGCATGCCTCGCGATTGTGCACCGCTGCTGCCAAAAAGACCATGATTGCCACCCTGCAACACCAGATTTAAAATATAATATTTTGCAAAGAAATTTGTGCCTTTTTCAAGTGCATAAAATTGCCCTTTCACAGACGCAAGTCAGGTTCCAGTGGGATACTCGGAAATATTCTGATTCTGATACATTTAGTGCTGGAAAAATACTGAACTTTCTATGCAGACTCATCCAGTGACTGACTAAAGGTATGTGCACACAAACATTTAAAAATATCGGCATTTGAACTCACATGTATATACTTATAAATGTAGAAGCATTTAGTAATCTTTACATAAAATACCTTTACATTTTAAATTCAGGTTAACAATTAGGCTATGTGCACAGGGGGTGAATTGATAAATGACTGGCTACATGGTGATAGTACATAGCAGTTTGCAGTGAAACTCCCTATGTTCTGTCAGTAAATGCAGGATAGTCAATCCTTTGGACCAGGAGTTGTCAAATTTAGAAGAGGAGGGAGCCATTTAGCTCCCTCCTTGGGCGGTGAAAAATTTTTTCGAGCCACAAAAGGGGGACGAGTGCACTCTCCCGATCACATGACCTGCCGACGTCCAATGAGAAGAAGTGTCAGAAGTCATGGGTGGGGCTAGGGAGATGAACTTCTAGCCACAACAAGGTGGCTACAGAGCCACACTTTGCCGACCCCTGCTTTAGACAATGCTCATGAACATACTGATGTGTTTACATTTTATAATCAATGCAAGCATTGGTTTGGGCAAAGGGTATACATGGCTCAAACCACACAGCGGATGGCATAGTAAACACAACATAACCAGCTATTTGGCAATCAATAGCACACACCACAAAATTCCATGCAAGATATGTCTTAAAAAGTAGCAGAAAAATAAAAAACAAAAATAACCTAAACACACAACAAAATGTGTGTACGAAAACATAACATCTACTGCACTTCTACCAATAAGTGCTTCATTTATTAAGATGTACCAAACAAAGCCCTGTGCTTAAATAGTGACTTAGAAAAATGTAAGATCTTGTAGAATTAGTCAGAGCTACAATAAGTTGAGAGAGACCATTTCACACATGAGTACAGTATTTTCCGGACTATAAGGCGCACTGGACTATAAGGCGCACTTTCTATGAGCACCTTTTAAGCAATCTTGGTTCATATATAAGGCGCACCGGACTATACGGTGCAGCACATTACCAGCAAATAAACCATAGCTCAGACCGCAAGTCAAATTTTATTCAATTTACGTCGGGTTCATATATAAGGCGCACCGGACTATAAGGCGCACTTTCTATTTCTGAGAAATTCACAGCATTTTAAGTGCGCCTTATAGTCCGGAAAATACGGTAACTTTGTACCCTTCAGAAAGGCATTCAAGGTGGATACAATAAGCAGCGCTAAATAAAAAAACAACTGCAATTATTCAGCTAAATCATCAGCTATATAAATACTTCATAAAATTGTATTATATGTAATTTTTTTTTTTATATTTCTGAATGCTCCAATAAACTTTTCATTTTATAAATAAAATATATTATTGCTGAAATTTAAGAAATAGTCTATTTTTTGTGGAAAGTCAGTCCCAGAATTTAAAGACAGTTTCCATGATTAGAGTTTAACACGAAAACCAATCCCTTCCAGTATTACACTAATACATAGCAGCCAGAGCAAAGAGTACATGTTATAGGCTGTTCCACAGTCTGAATAGTAAAAGGCATGCTGCAAGAAAAGCTTGGGAAGGATAAACAGAACAATTCAAGCAACATAAAAACAGTCACATGATTGTTTCCCATTGATAAACTTTCAAACAATGAATTTTGGGATAAGCATTCCCAGATTGACATTATTGTGCATTACTAAAGCCGAATCTCTTCCCAATGGTTAAAAAAAACCCAAAAACAATACTGATTCAGTTTAGCCTATGAAAAATTAGTTTAAGGAGCATCTAATTGAAACATAATTGTGGGTGTAATATCATCGTGCACAAATAAAAAAATGTTATTAATGCTAAGGGATGCCAAATTAACTCTTTTGTTTACTTAATTACATTTAAAGAACATAAAAAAAAAAACCTCAACATGATACCAAAATTTTCTTTTTAGAGAGCAATATAGGTTTATTCAGGTTACATTTGGCCATTTTGTGTCCCCAAATCATTCCAGTACACCCACCAAATTCCCTCACCAAGAAAGGGGAGGACTCTTACTTGTCTAGCAGCGAAGGTTTGGGGGTTGAGGCCAGAACCGATAGCCCCCAGGCCCACGGAAGGGAGCGAGGAGCCGGAGGGAGATAGCTTGTAGCTGGGGGAGGGAGAAAATGGGGAACAGGGAGCCTCATCCCCAAGGCACCCGTCTTGATTGGAGAAAGGCAAAGTCAGCTAAAGCCAGCCAGTGGGTGTTGGTTAGTGAGGCAGCAGAATGCAAGAGGGAAAAGGAGAGATAGACACAGAAAGATATTCTATTGAGTGCAAGTAGTATATTGGACAGATCGTATCTGATTGACAAATACATTTTCTATGTTCCAGCACACAGCTCATGGATCCAGTGCCATCTATAAAAGACTCTTCTCTACTTTTAAGCTAAGGTAGACTTGTCAAGTTAACATACTGGTAATAACTTTAGGCTTACGTTAAAGGACCAGTAACACCAGAAAACTATAAAAACAGAAAAAAAAATCCAATTTGGTAAGGAATGGAAGGTATTCTTATATCTTTTATTAAAAATGGCATCTTTGAATTTAAATTCCTTATTGTATTTTTTTTTGTTTCGATTTTTTTTCCTCTTTCATGATTGTAGTCATATTTACCTGTCAAGTAAACACACTTTCTGTCCATTATTTTCTATGAATCTTTACATAATACATATTCAGAAAATGCCCATAGAAACTCCATTTATAAAATATTACAGAAACCAGCAAAGAGAAGAAATACACAAACACAGATCTAAAATCATAAAACCAATTTCCAAGATGAAATTTTTACAAGTACAGAATATTAATAACTGCCTTGCCAAGCCAAAGGGCAGTTTTCATTTCTGTAGCTTTAGTGTCCCCTTTGGGAAGATTATTTAATCACTAATACATCATTTTTTTTTTTTTTTTAAACTTAAATGGGATCTATTCTTCCTGCAATCTGTAGTTAAGTTCAACACAATCACAGGCACACAAGAGCTACACAACACACCTCTTTAGAGGACCAACAAGTGTACTTAAACATAAAGCTGAATAAAATGTTTGATCCAGAATTCTCTACAAGACCCTTTAAATATAACATTTATGCAATTCTCTGCTGATCCTTGGAGTCAGCACAGCACTTAAATGTGGACAACCACATCTAGCTTTATAGCTAAAACAATATATTTGAAAATAAAATGCATGATACATGTAAACCATTTCTCTACAGAAGACAAAATAGATAAACCTAAGGAGATCACTGCAGATGCAACCAATAAAATATAATCAAGGGGCTTTATCTCCTACTGTAAAATTATACTCAAAGTTCCTAAGTGAAAAGAAGTGCTAAACCAGAGAAAGTAAAGCACTATAAAATGATCATGCCTTCATTTCACGTAATAAAACTCTGACCATAACTAGGTATGATGTTCTATGGATGAGTAGGGATAATGTCACAAAACGAATTGCTTGGCAACCACAATTATCTGTAGTCAATTTCTGTTAGCAATAAAAATGTAACAAACACCATTTTAAGCACTTTGGCTGTATTATTTCATAAAGGGAAATCAAAGGAATTCATAAGAATTACCTTCTCAAAATAAGGCCCACTGTCTGTGGCTCCCAAGTCTTTGGAATTGTTCAGACGGAAGCCAGACCGGTCCTTCCGCATCATGTCATTAAAATCCCCGAGATTCATGCCCCGCTTGTCTGCCTCAAACTTCTTTTCCTGTAGACCACCTATGCATAAAAAGGTGGTTAACTTACATCTGGAAGTTTACATCTGAAATCACTTTAATACAATTGTAAACAGTGTTTTTATTTCAGAATCAGAACACTTACCTACAGGATGGTCCATCTTACTAGTAGAGGGATCATCAACTTGGCTCTGCACAGAAAAAAAAATACAACACATCTCATAACTCATCGCAATAAGGAAGATGTATCAATGAAAAGTTTCTCTAATAACTGTGTCACATCAATTTTATTAGAGGAGGAAACAGGGAAAGCAAGATAGACAAGCTGAAGTGTGGGTACTTCATGTACACGTAAGGAAACAAAAAGGATGTACCATTACATAATGTACAGCTAAAAACTCATCCACCTTATTTACAAATCATGTGGAAGACTCAGTGAAATATTGCAAGTTTCATAGCTATACAAGTATTCTGGAAAATAGATGGTACAAAACAGAATTATTTGCCTATGACACAACTTGTATGTCATCTTTAAATTGAGGGAAATTTAGCATTCCAGCCACCAGACTAGATCTTTAATATCAAGAATATTTGAAAATTTGACAAAATTTGCCACACTTATAACCAAAACTCCCAAATATTACAAAGAAAATTCTCCAAAACAAAAATATAATCTAAAATAAGACAAAATGCGTATTACTGGACTTCTGCTATAAAGAGTTTTTTCTGATGCACCAATAGTCTTCCTGTGAGGAACAAACCAACCTACAGTTTGCACATGCACTTAATTCTAGAGATGCTAGTCTGCCAGAGAACACAATGCAATCTGTGTATTTAAAAGGTATCATCTGTTCATTCCTGTAATCCCCTTGAAAGAATGAGTGGTTCACAAGTCCATTTGACCTGAAGAATGTTCTAAAATGTTAAAACATACAAAGAAATTCCAAGGCTGCATAATACAGTTAAGCAAACACACAACACTGCCACAATTTGGATTGTGATATAATTAAATGTATTGTGTACAAATGTAAAACAGAAATACAACTACAGGCACAGAAATTCAGTCTGGCATATACAATGGGTAACCCTTAGCTAATCAAAAGCAGCATAGTGAAGCTCATGCAGGAATTTAGTAATGTTATGTGCCATGATATTTTTGTGTCATTCCTTTTCTCCAAATGCTAGATCGACTTTCAGATTGTAAGCTCTACAGGGCAGGGACCTCCAACCTAATGTCAACCATAACTTTTCCCATGTCTGTATTATACTTGTATTGTTGAACTGCACAGCGCTGCATAAATTTGAGGCAATTTATAAATAAAATTATATATACATACATACATACATACTTACCAGCAATCCCATGTTGGAAAACTGTTTGGGCAAAGTATTCATCCAGGAATCATTACTTCCCCCTTTTAAGGGACCCTGAAATAAAAATGCCTCTATAATGAGTAAGTATTAAAAATCTGTAACATATGATAAATAAATAGAACAATATTGCAGAAAAAGGATCATACTTAAAGCTTAAACACCCCACATTTCACATATCCTTATTGTGTTTACTAGGCCAGTCTCTTCAGGTACTGCATTTATTTCAAACATAAATAATTAGTGTGCTGATGATTTCCATAAATCAATGGTTATGGAAAATGTTAGATGTGACTGTGACCATAATTCAAATGCAATACTATTTGATTCATGGCTTCCAGACATGACAAAATGCACAATATTTTTATCTCATTATACTATTAAGAGTATTACACTGTGACAAATTAAACATAAGCAATTGCATGTAATTTAATGCAAAGAGGCTTATAATGTACATCTGTGCAGTTATATAGATTTTTGTATTTCTACAACTGTCTACAAATAAATCTCCTTTTCTCTTACGTCGTGGAGGACACAGGAACACCGGGATGTCCCAAAGTGTTCCAAGAGAGTGGGTCCAAATTGAAGCAGGCAAGGTCTGAACCATGGACTGAAGAACTTTAGATCCAAAGGCTGCTTCTGTGGAAGCGAAGGTGTGAATCTTGTAGAATTTTGTGAAGAAATGCACGACGACCAGGTAGTCGCCTTGCACAGCTATTCATTAGAGGACAGATTTCTTAAGGCCCGGGTAGTACTCACCGCCCTGGTGGAGTGGGCCTTAATGGTGAAGGAAGGAGTCTTGCCCTCTGCTGTGTATGCCCTACGAATCATCTCCCTGATCTGGTGGGCCAGCAAAGCTTTTGAAGCTGTCCTTCCTTTGCATGAACCCCCAGAATCACGAGGAGATTGTCACACAATCTGAAGTTCTGAGAACAAGAAATGTAGAATTTCAGTGCCCGTACCACATCCAGAGAATGTAGATGCCTCTAATTGAGGGATTGAGGATGATAGAAGGAAGGAAGCACCATTTCATCATTGATGTGAAACTCCAACACTACCCTTGGAAGAAAGGAGGGAGGAGTGCTGGCACAACTTGTCCCTGTGGAAAATTAGGAAGGGAGGATTGATTGAGAGAGCTCTCAATTTTGAAACCCAGTGAGCTGATTTAATGGCTACAAGAATATACATTTCCAAATCTGCTAGGTAGTATCAGTGGATACCATGGGTTCAAATGGGGGTTATGATGAGGCTGAAAGGACCAGGTTCTGGTCTCAAGGAGGAACAGGTTGGCAGAAAGGGGGACCTTACATGAACCACCCTTGCACAAAGGTGCATATATCTGGCATGAGGGATAAACGACATTGGAAAAAGATGGACAGAGCCAATACTTGGCTTTTGAGCGAGTGAAAGCTAAGGTCCTTATCCAGTCCTTGTTTGAGAAATACCAGCACCATAGGAAGATTGAATCTTTCCAAATCCCAATTGCTTCTTGAACAGAATGAAAAGAAGGCTGACCAAGTTCTATATTAGATGCAGGATGAGGAAGACTTTCAAGCTTTAATCATAGTGGCAATAACCACCTCTGAGCTGAAAACCTTCCTGTGCAGAGGACACAGTAAAAAGCTGAATTGGGAAGGAGAAGAGGCAGGGATAAAAGGGGAAGTTATTGTCAAACCCTTGCAGTGTCCTACCTCCTGGCGGGAGGCACCTTTTACCTAGTGTTCCTGTGTCCCTCACGACGTTTGAGAAATTAAAAATAGATCTACAGGGCTCATTTACACAAAAATAATGATATATATATATATATATAATCAAGTAAACAATTATAAATTTAGTATGTTAAAGACTTTCACTTATGAAAGCTACAAGATACTTTTGTGTAGCAGTTTTTGTATTAGACCATTGGAAGGCCTACTGAATCTAAGTAGCATGCTTCTCACAAACATGGTGTATGTATATCTTCTGGAGATTTAAGATGGATCTTCAGGAAAGCCATAGTCTAATATACTGCTTTGTTGTTATGTCATCATCATCATTTACAGCATAACAGAGGTATATAATACCACTGCTGGCTACCACACATACAATGGCTGTAAGAAAGAAAAGATTAGTGTTAAAAAAAAAAAAAAAAAAAAAAAAAAAAAAGCGGACCTAACAAAAAGTAAGATTAAGAAATGAAGAACACCATCCTGGTCAACACACAGAGTCCCCAATCTCCACAGTCCTTTCAAGCAGTCTAACTTGATAAAAAGTGACAACATGACCACCACTGATGCCTATTCATAGCCTTATCCCTGAGTGTGTAGAGCCATGCATGAGCATGGTCTATCGTGCCCCAACTATGAAGTCAAGAGTTTCCAACTTTCTTTATGAAGTCGTTTCCATTCTTTGCCTGAATCCGAGAACAAGACTTAAGTTGGTAGTTGAGTATGTTCCATCCACAACACATGGCCTAGCCAACAGAGTCTTGAGAGTTGTATCCGTTGTGACACGGAAAGTTTTCCTGAATCGTGACCCAAGACTCACTGTCTTACTTGAGTATTGCTAATACAATCACTCAACCTTATCCTGGATAGACTACGAAGGCAATTATGATCAAATACTTCCAGGTGACTAGTCTTCTGTGCGCATCATCCATGTCTCACACCCGTACAGGAGGGCCAAATGGATGGTCACATTTTAGATGCGACCCTTGACCTGAAGGGACACATCTTTTCTGCATCATAGGTGCCTTAAACCTGCATAGGCGACTGAAGCTTTGAGTTTGTGCAAACTTATCTCATTCTCCATCAAGCTGTTATTTGAAATGTTGTTTCCCAAATATGTGAAGCTGTCTACAATAGCTATTTGGTTTCCAGCTAAAGATAGAGAAGGTAGAGATGAAGGCCAGTCCTGCAAGAGTATTTTGCATTTTGATGGAGTGAAACACATCCCATAAGAGAAGACAGTTTTTTTGAATCTGTCCAACATAGCCTGAGCACTTTCGATGGTTTTGAAGAGGCATACTATGTCTGCGTATTCAAAGTCGCAGATTCGTCCCCCAGGTACCAACTCGACTCCTGTATTGTGGAGTCCTTCGAGGGCAGGACTAACCATTTCATCCATGATGAAATTAAGTAGAAATGGGGAAGCTGGACACCTGTGAAGAACGCCAGTGCTAGTTTCGAAGGTATCAGAAAGTTGCCTGTATGCCCTCACTCGGTTGATGGTGTTTAAGTACTAGGCTCTGAAAAGGTTAAGGAATTTAACTGGTATTCCTTTTCTCAAAAAGGTTTGGAGTAACTGTGTGCAGTCAACCGAATCGAATGCCCACTTAAGGACTAGAAACACCGTGATCAATGTTATGTTCACAAGCATATAATTAAAGCTCTTAAAGGAAACTCATATGAAGCCTTAAAAACGGATAGATTTGTCAACCCATAAAAAAAAAGTAAAAGGGATTATAGATAATATTTTACTGAGCTTGAGCTTTACCTTCATTTGTGGTTTCTTTCCTCCTTGGCCCCAACCTGCTGAATTGTGGGAGGAGCCACTTCCCTGAGATCCTGCACTGTTCCAGACGCCACCTTCCTCTTCTTCATCCCAGCTGCTATGACGTGTTCCGACCACTGGCCCTTCACTCTCACCCCAGCTATCTTGCATAGATTTTGTACCTGTGAGTGTCAAGCAGAGTAGAATCTGGTTTAAGGATCAATAATAGCAGTATTTCCAAAATCCTAAATAATTTGATAATAGGCTTTTCCCAATAGACTTAGTATCACTGTAATCCCTCTAACCTCCTCTAGTCTCTCAACAGAATTAATCACAGTAGCCCTGCAGGTTTTTGAAACTACAGACTCTCACACCGCAAGCTCATTTTAATCAGACTACCTATTTATTAAAATGAAATTAAGCTCATACAAAAGGAACATCTCTAAAAAATACTTTAAAGTCATTGATTCAACAATGCCTTGTCTGAGACTTACCAGTTTTCATGGTACTGGGAGCTACTTGGGGTGCACTCCCCCATCCTGGGGTTGGAGGACCAGTCTCTTCACCTTCTCCCCATCCTGAAGCAGGCTCAGTTGGCTCACCCCAAGCAGATGTCCCATTATCAGTTGGAGGACCTTTATTTTTATTCCACACTAAAAATAAAATAAGCAATAGAATAACTCTTAACAGGCAATATTGGATTATCCAAGCCAAATGTGGCTTTAAGTACCATCTGAAGTGAGATAACTTCAGAAAGAGAAAGAAGGATGGACAGACAGATTAGTGGCTAGGATTTAAAGAACAGTAACACCAGAAAAATGAATTTGCTATTTGGAATCACATGTAGTAACTGTAAAAATATCAGTTTTTAGCTTAATATTTTATTTTATGCCGTCTCTCTTTTCCAGTACATAAATTTAAAATACATATTTATATAAAATTCTATAAAAAGCAATGGATCTATGCAGGTTGTTTGTGTAACAGATAAAACATATCTGCCACCAGAGGTAAAATAAACACAAGCAAATTAAGAATTCAACTTCTAAGATAACATTTTTACAAGTACTATGTAGGAATAACTGTCATGCAAATTCAAATGAAATATAAATATATTTTAGGTGTTACTGGCGCTTTAATAAGCTTAGAGCTTGAAGAAGAGGATGCTGGACAAAACTTAGATCAGGGTTCATGGGGCTCTATTAACACCACTTACCATTTAGTTCAATTCAAAGCAGAGGATCATCTGCCTGGGTTTGTGTGAATTTAATATGAATAGTGTAATTGGCTTCTTACTCAATTGATCTTAAGATGGCCAGACTTGCTACAATTTTTCAGAAGGCTTTGTAAAGATTATGCTATAATTACATATGATTGTATATATACAATGGCAGAAACATTTGCATTTCATTAACAAAATAATCAATGATGCTCCATTATTTCAACAGACTATCAATTTATATGTACCTATATAAAAAAAATTACTAAACTAATGTAATCTAATTAATGAAAATATCAATACAATTAACAAGGTTATTCTGATGATCTAAACTTTATCAACCTTTGGAAAAAAAGTGTACTATATGTGTTCACTTTTAGTTTACATTTGCTAATCTGCACACAATGGGATTGGCCTGATCTGACTGGCTTAAATAATTTTGGTAATTAGATGCAAAATATGTTTGTGCTATACAAATAAAACATATTACTCAGAGTTGCCTTTTTATAAGATGCGCTGGCTGAGTAGATCAGTAAAGAACTTAAAAATTGCACTATGCATGCCCAAAAATGGGATAAGGGTAAAAGTACTCCTTGGGTGTAAGTAGCATGCAGCTTGGTCAGTTCCATGGCTGTCATTGTAGGAAAGTAGCCAAAGATCAGATGATCACTAAAAGGACAAATCTAGGACCTGCTTCCTGTTAAAATGACACTGAAAGAAACTGCAAAGCTACTCCCTGCTCAAAGGATAAAGCAGTTACCAAATTTGTCTAGTGTTCGGCCTCCTAAAGGGGGAATATTTGCCCTCAAAGTCCTACAACTGACCTGAAAAAAAGCTTCTTTTGGTTGCAAGGTGGTGGCTTGAGGCATTAGTGCCCTTTTAACTACTTACATGAACAAATTAGACAATTTTGTATCCACCTAAACTTAAACCTGAAACGTAGTCTCAAATATGGTTTTATGTTAAAGTGGGCAAAAAGTCAGTCTGTGGCTTGTCTGAGCTTCCATTTTAGCAAGAAGCAGAGGACGACTCAGGCAACTCAAACAGTAGGGGCTTAGGGCTTTCCCTTACTCAATTACTGCAACACGCCCTTCAGACACACTTGGCCCTTTCAGCAGGGAAGGTCTGTTCTAATTTCAATATTGCTCTTCATTTCAATAATGAAAACAAAGTGCTCAGCATGCAAGGCAACCTGTGACTTTAGCTCTCCTTTAAGCATCAGGAATAGCTTAAACCAGCTGTGGGCAATTAATTTTCCCATGGGGCCACATGAGAAATTGGAATGGTTTTTGAGGGCCAGACTAATATACTTAACTCATTTCTACCGAATAACTATAGTGTATAACAGCGATGCGCAACCTACGGCCCGAGTGGTATCCGGCCCGCGGCCCAAATTCTGAAATGTTGCATATAAGTATGAATTCGCCGGCTAGAAGAAAGTTGCAATAGACTGTTACTGTCACAGTTGCGTCTTTATATTGAGAATATTGTCGCAGTCATGACTTTACTATGGAAAATTGTCGCAGCTGTTACTTTAAAATTTGTTTAGGTCGCAATTTTAAAAGTCACGACTTTGAAGCGGCCCGTGACACGCGTGTCACAATTTTATATGGCCCCCAGGCCAAAAAAGGTTGGGCATCACTGGTGTGTAGTATATGCCATAGAGCCTATAGGTACAGGGAGGAGGTGACATTATTAACATGCATGGGCCTTAAGTCATTAAAGGTTCAAGGCATGTGAAGGTGACTTAAATAACAATATAATAAAAGTACAAAAACATTATTAAAAAAAAATATACAAAATCATCATAAAAAAAGTACAAAGTCACTTTTAAGTTTAAGGTGATTATAATATTGACTAATACAAGCTGTGCTGCACCCTCCTTCCTAGCCTCTAAAGGAGGGGGTTGCTTATCATGATACTCGTCCCCTTCCTTCTCACTGTCCCGGCTCCATCTGATCTAGTGCTTAGCCTTAGTGCTACAGTGTTCCTCTTTGACAGAAAGTTGAAGGTCAACTTCCTGGGAGAAAAGAACGCTGTAGCACTAAGGCTGAGCACTAGATCAGACTGAGTTGGGACAGGGAGGAGACGGGTGAGCACTGCTGCCTACTCTGTGGGCCCTAGTTTTCCCACCCCTGGCTTAAACCTTTCTCAAGCTATAGTTTTTTTTTTTCTTTTAAAGCAAATTGTTTCTGCAGTGTACATTGGTAATATATTAGTGTATGACATAACCACGTCAAACACACAGTAACAACGTTATCTAGGAACATCCATGGCATAATTTGTCATACACTCAGGAATATAATTTAGGTTTCTCCCATGCACTTCAATAAGTGTTTTTTTGGGTATTGCCTTGTTCACATATTCACACAACATTATTTAGAGCAAAACATACACATGTATGAAGGAAAGAACTTTAAAATGCATACCTGATGGAGATGCCTTGCTGGCTATTGACCCAGATATGCCCTGCTCCCGAGGCACCTGTCCAGAGGCTGCTTGCGCATTTTTGTCCCACAGACTAACGTTTTTGTAGTTGTAACTGCTAGGGTCTCCCCAAGCTGCTGTTCCATCATCAATGTCCATTTTATGACTGATGGATTGTGGGGATGGTTCCTCCCAGCCACTTGGCTCCTCTTCCTTGGAAACAGCTGGCTGAGGGCCACCTTTCCACCCTGGAGATGGCTGTGGTCTCCCATTACCAGAAGGAGGGGGTGCCTGACTACCCCCCCAGGAACCAGGAGATGCTGAAGCTGGGGTTGATTCTTGCTGTTTGTTCCAGGGTAGTTGGGGCCTAGCTGCCTCACCCCAGTTTGCACCTCCCTGGGGCCTCTTAGTCTCCTCCCAACCAGTTCGCTGGGCTGCATTGTTGTTGGACCCATTACCCCAAGAACCAACATCATTTTGTCCAACTTCTGACCAGCTTGTGGAGGATTTGCTTCCTGAGCCTTCCCAACCCCCTGTGCCCTTGGGAGGCTCTATGTCCTCACTGTTATTTCCTCCCCAGCCATTTTTTCCAGCTGTCCAACCACCACCAGGATTAGGCTGGCGAGTACTCCACCCTGGCTCAGCAGATCCCCCATTTTCACTGTTCCAGCCTGAGCCAGCCTTTTCATCCTGTCGTGCACCAACACCTGCACCACCACCACTACCTCCACCTCCACCACCAGCACTCCCTCCCCAACCAGATGGGCTATTTTTATAGTCATTCCAGCCAGCTGCTTTGGCATCCTTCCATTCTTGGTTTGAAGGTGTAGGGGCAGAAGGCTCTCCCCAGCCTGATTTGTTTTGATTACTTTGGCTGGGGGCATCCCCCCAACCCCCTGAGGTCTTGGCCTGGGACATATTTTCCCACCCCTCAGTCCCACGATCTGATTTCCCTTCAGGTCGAGATGTCGCTTCCTCAGTCTCCCATGCTGCATCTTGCTTTATCTGGGTTTGGCCCCAGCCAGAGTTAGATAATACCCGCGGATCTAAGTCAGTGCGGCTCAGTAAAGTCTGAAGAACAACCTGACTGTCAGGGAGGGCCGATCTGTGTGAACGCCGATTACAAGAATTCAGGCTGTCTCCACTGCCCCCTGTCTTAGGGTTGCTTCCAGTGCTTTGTCCTCCAGCTTCACTTCCTGCAGAGCTGGGTGCACGGCCCCAGCAAGCTGCTGATGGCGTGTTGCCCTGGTTATCCGATAGAGAGTGGCCCTTCTGATTGTCCCATGCTCCAGTGCTAGAATTTCCTTGGTTCAAGCCTCCCCACTCTCCAACCTTCAAGTCCTCATGTCCGGCTGGCTGCTTCCATTCTCCCTGAGACGCCCCTCCAGCCCCCACTTTGTTCCCATCACCCCATTTCACTTCACCGGGGTCTGCCTGTGAGCTATAGCCCCAAGAACCATTCCCACTTTTGCTATCCCAAGATTCCCCCCTTGACCCATTGGGTCTATGAGATGAAGACGCTTTCCTTGCATCCTCCCTCTCTCGTCCATTGCTCCCAGAGTTGCTTTGTCCACAATTAGCATCTCCTGCAGCAGGCTGACCCCTTGCTGCTCCCCAAGTGCTCACCCCCCCATTCTTTCTTTCTCCAGTGCATTGAGCAGGGGAGTCTGAACCCCGGCAGGAATCCAATGAACCCACCCCAAAAGCTGTTCCCTTGTTATCACTGGGGGTCGAAGAATTTGAGTTCGAAGAGTTAGTGTTTCCATTTTTTGGTCCGTCAGTGTGATGGGCTGTAGCAGGCTCTCTACCTGGTACTGTAAAACTGGCACCCGCATTTTCCATCTTTGACAGCTGCTCCCGAGAGGTCAGACCCACTGGACCAAGCTGTGCGCCAGAAAAGCTGCTGTCTGACTCTGGGTTCCCTTTCCTGTTGCCTTCCTGGACCAGGGCTGGCCACGCAGATGGGTTGGTATTTGGATTAAAGTTGCTGAAACCAGAGGCAGAACCTACTCTCTCAGACACACCCACACTTCTCCAATTTCCCAGTCTATTGACACCCTCTGCTGCAGGGTTGGAAGACGGGACAGGCTTAGCCTTGGGGTCAGATTTCCAGACGCCCTGGATACATTCGCTGCCAGGTTGCTGTTGTTGCTGGCCCCCCCGCCCTTTGTGGCTAGTGGTGCTTCCTTGTGGGGGTCCTTTCTCAGAGGCTGAGTTCGAGGCACTGTTGTTGTCTGTGGCGTTATCGGAAGGGGGCTCTGCGTCCACGCCGGCTATGCAAGGCCACTCTTCCATGTCCGACCCGTCTACAATCACTTTGTCCCAGGCGTGGGGGGGGTTTGCTGTGGGGCCACTGCTGGAAGGGGCTCCTGAGCCCCAAGTGGAATTTGCATAATTTGAAGTAGCAGCTGCCCCTGATGATGAATCTGAAAAAATATATATTTATTTGTTAGGAAAATATATGAAGTAAGCAGTCAGGAAATATATCTTACATTGAAAAATGAATTTTTAAAGGTGTGATCTGCAGAATAGGACTGTTTTGGAGATCCACAAGCACGTGAAACTATAATAATAAACATGCTAGGCCAAATCACTTTTTCAGTTAGGTTGAGGCAAAGGTAGCGAATCAGATTGTTAATCGTTTAGATAGTTATAATAGTAAAATAATAAGCTTATGAATCCAGACCAATTTCTTTAAATTGAAAATGCTCCAGCAAATTTCTTACCGAGATGATGCATGCATACTACTTGGACTGGGGTAAAAGAACAGCTATCTAAATCCCTAGTCTCCCCTTAGCCTTAAAAGGAGATTAGATTTTATCCCACCTCAAGGGCAACTAAAGAAATAAAATAGTGGCTGCAAGTTTATTTACTTGCAAAGATGTAATTCTCCCTTATAGATTTGGAAAACATACCAGCAAAGAGATGGTAGACCTTCATCATACCACCTTTGTCACTAATCTACACATGCTCAAATGTATATTGTTGCAAGTATTCATGGCACATGGATATAACAATGCATTGTATAGAAAAAAAGAAAGGGAGGACACAGAGGATGGCCAGACAGTTGTCCACAGTCAAAAGGCTGCTGAACCTCGAGATGCAAAGCAGCTCCAAGAAACAAATTTCAATATTCTAATACACATACATTCATGACTTTTGCCCAAAGACAACATTTTATAACAAACCAAATTTATTAAAAATAAGGGGAAGCATCAAAACTATTAGGGAATATGAATCTACAAGTAAAATTGTAGGAAGGGAAGTATATATGCATACAAACAGTGAAATATTTATTTTCCATTATATGTAAGCAGCTCGTCTGCAGATCTGTAGCCAGATGGATAATCACAGATTCAGGTGTTAGAGATAGTTGTGATACCTTTTACTGGGCTAACATATCTTTAGTTAAGAGGATAACAAGCTTTCAAATCTCCCAGGGATCTTTTTCAGGTTAGCCAGATGGATAGGAAAATATAAGATGCCCCTGAAAAGGCCTCAAGGTCTGAGATAGATTCTTAATGTTAATCTTCTCCAGAACATCATGTACACTGCTAAATTACTACAGAAAGGTATAAAAACACAACACCATGAAATAAAAGATATAGATCAGACTACAATGCTGTCTGTCAGTCCATAAAGTGTTAGGATAATTTCAGATTAATAAAAAAAAAAAAGTCATAAAAGAAAAGAAAGAAAGGTCATTTGCTAATGTGCTCTATTGCTGAAAGATACGTCATGTCACAATAAGTGATTGGTGACTTGACTACCCTGTGGTTGGTGTTAATTATTTTACACACTACTATGAATCATTTTTGTTTAACTACAAGATGTAAGCACTAAGGAAGTGCAATTATATTCTGTGAAAGGATTCCCCTGCCTTCAGTCTACCCTTATTTGTTCAACATAATAAATAAATAAAATTATGGAATGTTGTAAGATGTCTCTGACAGAAAAATGGGTTTTCTTAAGTTAATTCTGTTTATCACAACTCTCTCTCACTCACCGGTTGTGGGCCCGGTCTCCCCCGGCAGCAGTGCCCCAGCCCCCAGCTGTGCGTTGCCTGGGCAGGCCCCTGGAGCAGTGGTTGAGGGGGGAGTCCCTGCTCCTCCCCCCAGCAGCATACAGGACGCTGGAGGAGGCTGTCCACGCTTCAGTAACACTTTGTGGTCCTGCTGGCAGCGGAATCGCGGTGGCACCTCCCGAGGCATGTAGCGGGCGGTGCTGGGCGGTTGTCCGTTCGGCACTGCCACCCTTTTGGCATTGTTGCCACCATTGACTGGTGGCGAGGGGGAGCTGCCAGGTAGGCTGGCGGCCGTCGCTTGGCTTGAACTTGGTTTTGTCACTTCGGGCACTAGGAATAAAAATATAAAGAAAACATGGTGTTCAAAAAATGGCTTCACTGACCAGATCTGCAAACTATATCAGTATAAAGTATATCAGTAAAAGGAATGGAAGACTGCAACAAGTTCTACAGGAACTAAAACATATTCAGCATTGTAGTAAAGATGGAATACCCTTTTATTTACTATATCTAGTGAAGGGAAGATTATCTTACTAAAAACTGTATTCAGCAGGGTTTGAGTAGTAAAGTGGGCAAAGTCTATAAGACAGTAACTCATACGACCAATCAAACATTTGCATATATTTTCTGAAGTTAACTGGTACATTTTTCCTATTGGTTAATAAGCAGGGACAATATTTGTATTTTATAAGTACAACCCTATAGTTAAGAGGGGGAAAAAAAACTTTAAAAAGAAATGTCCCCGGTCATCAGTTCTGCTTGCTATCATTTCAGGATGGTGCAATATTTTAAGTGCAATCATTACATTAACAATAGAAGCTTTTCAAGTAGCACTGATACAGGAAGTGCCTAACTACTTGTTCCACGAAAACTGTCAACACAACACTTTTAAAAAAATGTATTTTAAGAATGATATGGAACTTATCTATGTTATACTACAGGTTGCAGATAACTGCTTACATTTTGCTTGCAACTCTGTACTCCCCTGTCTCACTTTTGCCTATGCTGCAACACACAAATATAGTGTTCTTGCTCTTACCTTTGGTTTTTTGTTCTGTGACCTGTCCAAAAACAGAAAGACAAAATTAAAAAACAAAAAACAAAAAGAATTTCAGTAAACATTTTATAAAGAGCACCACATTATTCTGTTAATCACAAAATTGATTTGGCTTGTGTAGGATGAAAAAAAAAAATGGATGTTGAAGGTATATATAAGTCAATGGGAACTGTTGCAGTATGTCTACATAGAAAAAACTTTAATAGATGGAAAAAAAGCATTCCCCAATGCATAGTTCAGTCTGTATTTGTGACCACAGAACATTACTGAGGAATTCCCATTGAAAGCTTAACACAAGGCATCCAAATTCTATTTCACTGACTTTACCGCACTGCATCTGGAGCAGTCCGCCTCTTTCACAAATCTATCTGCAGCTTCATCAATAAGAAGAAGTGAATTCACAACCATTTCCTGTAGCGAGGTGAATTTGACAGGTGAATTCACACCACTCTAGTGGTGGTACGTTACCAGGAGTACAATCACCTCAGATATTCTATAATCTCCCAGAAGTATCTATGAGCCCACAAGGGCCCTAGAGTCAGGGCCGGTTCTACCGATGGGCGATGGCCCAGGGCGCAATCTATTTGAGGGGGTGCTGTCGCTCACATCGCCCATCGCTAAACTTGACCTCCCCCCCCACTCACCGTCCTCCTCTAATGAGGTAAGTTGAATGTGACGGCGCTCCTTGGCTGCTTCGGGTCTTGTCGGCTGTATTCGGCAGCTGCCGGCAAAACCCGAACATCTAAGGATCGCAGTCGCATTCAACTTACCTCATTAGAGGAGGACGATGTGTCGCTGGAACGCTGTTGAAGGTGAGTGGGCAAGGTGGGGGGCACGGGCGAGGCCCAGGGCACCAATAGGGCCAGGACTGCCCCAGCCTAGAGTGTACAGCTAGTGGGTATCCTCCCACTGGATGCAACACTCACTCTAGCTTTCGGTTATAATAGGCTGTCTAACCTATATTGTACAATAATATTCCAGATCGGTTTCTTTTTTAAACTATGACATCTGACCTATACTGATGTCAAATACGAGTGTCTTTCAGAAAATGTAGTCCTTTCTGGGAAATGCCTAAAAATACAAATCAACAATTTGTAAAATTTGCCAAGAGATGGCAGATGAGATACTAAAATCGAAAAGGCTACTGTGGGCCGGTTTTACACATTTATATTGTATAGTTACTTCACACATCTAAACGCTACAAAATAAACTAGGACTTTAGACAAACGTTTTAATAAGTACTCTATGTCAGAACATTTTTAAATTGCAGTCTTAATTATAATAGGTCTGTCCCTATCAGCATGAATTCCTTAATGGGAACTTTCATGGTATAATGTATCCTATGAAATGGGAGGATAGCTTAAACTTTTTTTTTGTTCCATGAGCAAAACTATCAGTTGTGAAAAATAAAAGCTCATAACTGCTCCACCCCCATTACTCACAGCTATTTATGTAAGCAGTTCTGACAGCGACACTGTGATTTGAGTGATTAAAATTTCATTCAGTGGCAACATTGGCTGGTATATTCCTGCTGCCAACATGAATGATGTAGAACTGCCAATTCTAAGGAGGATATGAGCACTCTGTGTACAAACAAATACCAGGGAGTGAAAACTGTGGTTGGTCAGAAGCGGCTAAGAATGTATACATATCCAATCTCAGCTGCTTCTGTCAGACATTACTGCTGTCCTTTAAAAAGCAAGAGCAGTTTATAAATGTGTATTTTTCACAAATGAATATTACAGTTTTGCTAAAGGAATATATTAATAAATAAAAATGTTTCTTTATACCTACCCTCCAATTACAGCTGATACTATACCAAAAGAGTTCCCCTCTTGGACAATCAAAGAGGCCAATGACACACTGTGTGGTTTCCCAAAAATTGTTCTGTCCCAAGTCTCAGCATTAAATTGCATTGTTTCACTGGTGGAACTGCTCAGAAATATACTCACAATTTGGTTATATGCCGTAGTCTTAACCAAATTTTGGGTATTTTGAAGCAATGCTGCTGGAGGTACTGTTCAAGTCAATGCATAGCCATTAAAGGGGTTTTTTGTAGCATAAAAGAGAAAAAAAAAGTGTTTCACTAGTCTAAAAGAAAGCTGTCAAGTGAAATTATGTTATATTCTAGTTATTACAGTTTGTTTTACTGCTGAGCTGGAAAAAAAATATTGTTTTTAAATTTCATGGGATGTCTGATTAAATGGAAAAAAAAGAAAATTCTACAGAATATTTTTAGACAATTTCTCCAAAACAAAGTTTTTCAAAAAGCATCTCTCATTCATTTACTACATTTAAATGTTAAATTACAAAAACAAAAGGGAAAGGTTTATGCAGAGTATGGGAAAATATTGCCAGTCATCCACAAACTCCAAATGCAGAATGCTGGGTTAGCAGATTTACCAAAACAAGTTGAATAGATCTTCCACATCAGGTACAATTTATTTGAACTGATGAGTTAAAGCTGGGGGCTAAAAAAGAGAATTCTTTTGCAGACCTCCCTCACATGCCCTTCATTGTGTTCCCAGATCAGTAAATGACCTTTTCCTAACAAAGTTCATACAATGCACTGGATAGTTATGATGGTGTGTGTGATGGATGCTAGCAAAAGAATTTTTAGTAGCTTCTCTGGTTCCTTTACCAGAGAGGGGGTGGATATCTGTTCATCTAGAGAGAGCACAAAATATCTGATAATAAAGATTCTACAATGTAAACTGTAGCTCACAGCATAAATTCATGGCTTGAAAGAACACCAACACCAAAAAATTAAAATATCTCAAATGTATTCAATTTGTGCTTCCAAAAAATATAATATTTTATATATATATATATATATATATATATATATATATATATATATATATATATATTAGTATTTTTTTTTTTTTTTGCCTGTTTCTCGATCTCACTGTCATACCTTTTTATTTTGGATAACCATGCACTTATTTATGTTTGCTTTTAAACTGTGAGTTTCTCTATATCAAATAATTTCACCACCAACCCCCATTCCTGCTAATGTTCCTGCAACATTTATGGTATATGGCAGGGCTATTCAATTAGCGGCCCGGGGGGCCACATCCGGCCCGCGGACCCCCTTTGACTGGCCCAGCCGCATTTACTGAGGAAAATGCACTCACCTCCTCCAGCGTTCCAGCGATGCGCCTCCTCTAAGCGCCTCTCTTTACTGATGTAAGTTGAATGCGACAAGCTCTTTGGCTGTTCGGGTCTTTCCGGCTGTACTCGCTGTGGATTCGGCAGCTGCCGGAAAGACCTGAACAGCAAAGGAGCGTTTCACATTCAACTTACTTTATCATGGAGAAACGCTGAGAACCGGAATGCTGAAGTAAGGGCTGCAGGGGGGCAGGAAGGATGGGAGGGGATGGCAGGAGGGCAGACATGGGGAGGGAGGGCATACATGGAGAGGGATGGCAGGC
>WMED01000468.1:0-11469 GCA_019650415.1 Pipa parva
CGCTAAATCTATGGCGATATCTGGTGATATGAGAAATGCGACTTTAGTAAATATGCCCTTGGCAGTGTGTGTGGGAAAATGTTGAGGTAAGCACCTAGTCAGAAGATGATAATTTCTCTGTAGGGAAAGTGCCCCAAAGAAAGATATTAAATGTCAAGTTGCAAATGCTTAATATATGTTTTCATAAATAATATACTTTGAAAATTTCTTGACAATAAAAGCTAATTAGTAATCGCTTGTCTTTTCTTTTGTACATTGGACTAGTAAGATCTACAATAAATAATTACTTTTTCACTTGTTCCACCCCCCCCCCATCTACCTACACACAGTTTCATCAGTCCCACTTGCAAATTGCATTTTTGATGATTTTTTTTTCAGTCGGAGGCAATCAACTCTTTTAAACACGACTGCTAAAGAAATGTTTCTATTCTATATATTATTTTAAGATGAAAAGAAAACTGTAACATTTTCATAATCCTCAAGTAAATCTTTCAATATAAACTGTATATAAACTGTCCATTGCATGAAATGACTGTTCTGCATTGATAAAGATGAAAGTGATATTATAAAACCTGGGAAATAGACGTATTTAGTTCTCTTAATGGAAAAAAAAAAGAAGTTTTTGAAAGACAAACTGATTTACAAGATGTTTAGAAATTTGAAAATGAAAAAAAAACAATGACCTCAATGTATTAAAACAAACAAACAAACAAAAAATCCTACTTGCTGAAAACTGTATTCTAAATGTAATAGTTATTGGAAGAAGTGTGCTTCATCCAATGCTTTCCAAACTTTATTTGCTTTAAACCTGACAATATTTAAATGAAACTGAATAAAGTGAAAACTGGTGTCATAAGAATGATGAAAGGCATCACATAAACATAATGTGATGACAGCGGTTTCCAAATGAAGCCATATGATATTTATATTACATCACTCTAAGCAAGATAACGTTTGGCGGGATTTATTTACTAAAGTCATTCACCCTTCTTCACCCATTTTTGGCTGTTTTTATCCCCCCACATTTTAATTTTCTTCTAATTTATTAAACGTTGAAAAAATGTATTGATATCGATACATATTGATGCATTAATACCACTAAAATTTACCTGACTTTCAATGGAGCCCTTTGATATCAATATCGCTGTTTTTTCCTGCCAGGGGCTTATAATAATTTTTGTGCCCCATCTCCATAGAGAATATTGGGTTTTCACCATCCTCAAACAGGCAAATACTAGTATAAGTAAAAAAAAAGTATAAAAGGGCTAAATAAATTCTGATATCAACCTACTAGGGAAAAGTTATTCCCTTTTAGTAAATACCCCTTAGGAGTTCCAGCCTTGATTAATTTCCTGGTCATCCTTAATCCTGGTAATTAATCACTAAACAGCAGATTCCCTTGGCAAAGATGTGAATGGTGGACACTATTCAACACATCGTCAGTTTTAGTCAGTTAAACAATTCAGGATGCATAAAGATACAAATTTTCCCAAGGAAAGTGAAGTGGCATCATTTTCCTATGAATTCCTTGAATCTATTTATAGCAGAACTATAGTCAGATTACATCTTTACATATGCAGTACTATAGCATAGTGAGAAATGTTTCTCACACTGAGTAGATGTTTCATCTGAAGCAGGGTGATTTATTAGGCAGCATTTCAAAATTCCCGCACCAGGAAATGTGTGTGATAAACACGAGAAAAAAAAGCTGCTTGACTGCTATTGGTTAAGCAGTGTTCTGACCTTTTGGCCTCATCAGTCATGCTTTGTTTACATTCCTGGAATGCAAGAGATTACAGAGACTTGCGCTCAGGAAAGCTAACTTGTGTGCAGGTGTTAAGTAGTAAGTAGGGCACAAATCACGCACACATTTCCTGGTGCGGGAGTTTTCCAGTGCTGTTTCATCTGAAGATGAAGTATTATACATCTATTGGAGAGAAATGCTTCTCACTAAGGTATAATACTGCATATATAAAGATGTAATCTGATTATAGTTCCCCTCTAAAGGAGAAAAGTTCACCATATTTTTCTTATATTAATGTCAATATACTATTAATAGTATATTTGTATTTTTCTTTTAAATGTACAGTCACTTTCCATCAGCTTCCTTGGTCACTTTGAAGCAGTGAATTTGGTGCAGTGATAGTTAGCCCTAGCTACAGAAGGGTAGCTTCCTCACAAGGAGTGCAGCGGGCTTAGTTTTCCCAGGTGTCTTGGATGGAAGGTCAGGCGCCTAGAGCAGGGTCTCAGTGGCAGGGTTTAGGATGGTAATGTTCTAAGTCTGGAGATTGTGATAAGCACTCGGCCTAATTTCATCTCAGATGCTGAGCAGGAATTCCTCTAAGTATTCCCAAGAGGGGGTTCCTGTGCACAGCCAGAAAGTGTTGAGAGCTGTTCCTGGCTCTTGTTGGCAGGGGCAGTTCTGTCCCTATGGACACCCTGGCTGAACCGCCCCTCTGTGCCCCCCCAGCACACACACACCTCCCCAGCGCACACCCCCTACAGGCGCACACCCACTTGGCGTCCCCAACTCACCATCTCCAACGTTCCAGCGACGCTCTTCCTCTGAGCACCGCTCCACATGGAATGCGACCTCATTGTGGGGCGGCGCTCAGAGGAGGAGCGTCGCTGGAATGCTGGAGGAGGTAAGTTTGCGGTGGGCGATGTGGGCAACAGCACCGCTAAAATAGATTGTGCCCTGGGCAGTTGCCCACATCGCCCAGCACTAGAAATGGCCCTGCTTGTTGGTAATAGAGGGTAACTATACACCAAGTAATCTTCTATGTCCTTAAGATGGATAATGTACTATTAGTTTAAAGTCTGTTCCTGTTTGAAGGAACCTCTTGTATTTAAAGGTACAAGCACTACACCTAATGTAAGTGGGGCTATTCCCTGAAATACTGAGTATAGCTATACACATAGAGCAATGAAATCTAATACTGCACTTCCTGGTTACTGTGTTTTTCAGATTGCAGGGGTGTGTCTTTCCTCAGTTTGAATTAAGGGGGTAATTCATCAAGCCGCGAAGTGAGCTACAATCCGTTCGGCTCACTTCGCAAATAGTAGTATTCGCATGCTGATGTCCTGTATGTGGACATCAGCATGCGCATTAAAGGGATTCCCGTCTTGGCGAGAACAAAAGAGTTGCAATGGCTGCTCGTTTGAGTTGGCACAGGTATACTTATACAGGTATAATACCAATGTGTGCAATACATTTATGTTTTAATGTAAGCAAAATTCTTAGCAGATATTTTAGCCCCTTCACTATAACTATCCTTCTTTTTTGTTATGATCCATGCATATAGTAAGAGATTTTTTTTTTCTTGACATAACTGACGTATGGATATTCAGTCAGTCTGTAAATTATCAATGGTCCAGAACTGCGCATTGAAGATGTCAATCATCCTGCTGCATGCCTCTAGCTAAAATAGACTTCATTAACTTGTATTTTTGCTGATCTCTAGGTAACAAAATGCTGACCATCTTTAAGAAGGACAGGTACTATGCAGTGTCATAAGCTTACATTTTGAGAAACAATTTCATAATACATCCTACATAATATTATATTTTACAGCTGACATTTTCTTGAGAATTGATTTATGTGGTATCTTTTTGACAGATGTTATCATCTGGATATTAAGTAAAGCAATGGGCAGTAATATTCTGTGCAATTGTCCATACTGTTCCTCATCTGCAAATGTGCCTGGCGAATAAGTGTTTATGCCTTAATTGTAGGCAGCAACAGAATGTAGTGGGAATAAAGTTTAACAAGGTAAATAAAATGTTATTGTTAATTATCTCCCAACTGTAATATATACATTTTGTGTGACAGAGCATTACAGTGCATAAAATGCATTTCGACTTTTTCATCACTTAGTGAACAAAACTTTTCTCCATAAAAAAGCACATTATGTAATAAAATGTAACTAGATAAACATGTTTTTTGTAAATTGTTTCCTAATTAAAGAACACATTGAGAACTCATCATGGTACATTACAGTATTATAAACTAGTGGTAACTGTCATTTGTTGCTTGATATCCATTAAGCTTCCTTGTAGCACTTGTTATTTGGGAAGATGGCAATTTTCTAGAGCATATGGCTTTTACTCAAAAACTCTGACTTAAAGAAAACGTTTTCTTAAAAAGAAAGGATGCTCGGCTGCATAGGCATTAGAAAGCCCTTTGTTTTATTCATGGGTTAGTTTAGAAATTCAAAATATTTATAAAAGTCATAAAGTGTATTTGTCTAGTTAACTCTGGAGAAACCTTTTTAGTGATTTTGCCATTTTCACTTATTTATAAAGCAGATTTATTGCCCAAAAGTGTTTTTCTGCTTTGATTTGCATAAATCATTATTCCCTAATGAGTTGGTCCAGTCACTTACTGTCAGACACTGACTGAGCTGGGCACCTGCACAGTGTTGGGGCCAGAAAGATGAACTGGCCGGTATTCAGAAACACCTTTTTGGGGCCATAAATTTCCAGCCACGGACACCACCGGTCCTGTGACATCCCATTCACAAGCACAGTAGCATAAGACAACCAGAGCAGAGACGGCTACAAGGTCAGGATAGTGGATGACAGACAATCCAATCCAATAGAGAAAGCCAGAGGTCAGGGCAGGCCGCAAGAATTAGAGTTAAGAACAAAGCTGAGGTCAAACACAGAATAAGCATGAGGGCAAGTTAGCTAATATTTCTAACTCTGGTAATTAACAAACCTGAGAAACTGGTGCAGAAAGATCTGCATGTGTGTAGTAACAGGTTCAGCCCCAGTTCAGTGGACAGCATGTACAGAAAACAGGCCTACAGCACAGTAAGGGAAATAGGTTAGTGGTAAAAACACAGCCTGGAGTGCTGCCGGGTCCCAGCTCAATCTGAAGTCGAAACCACAGTCAAAAATGTTTTACCATTAAAAAGGGATATCAATATTGATCTGGATTGGAAACTGACCCTGATAGTAAAATACTGAAAAGTGTGCCGCTGTCAACTGAGTGATATTTATTGATAACGGCGAAACACAGTGAAATAAACTGAATAGGTTTTATACCCTTTCCTGTTGCTGACTGGCTAATGCCTGGGATGCTTCTGATTGGCTAATGCATCCCAGCCATTAGCTAATCAGCAACAGGTAAGGGGTATAAAAGGTTCCCCTGAGGCAGAGATTTTATGGGGACTGTGGGGAGGTAAAGTGAATAGACTCAAGGATCTTTACTGCATTTGATGAATTAATTTTATCTTATTTGATGAGTGAATTTTATCTTGTCAAATGTGAGTGTATTTTAAACTTTCATGAAATATTAATTGGCAATATAACACTATTTTAAGCCATGTTTTAAGGACATTGTATCTTTAACAGCTAGTCCTATAGGAGGAGACTGGAACTAAGGAACCTTCAAGACTACGAGATTTCAATCAGGTCTGGATTTTACCTATAAAGGATTCACCCCTTATCTTCTATGGAAATCTAGTGAGCAGACTTATTTTTAACTCATGTAGTAACAGTGATTCTTCTTTAACTTCTGTTAAAATCTGCAAATTTACATTTGTAGAGTGGTGAAGCACACAGTTAGGCACAACAAACCATAAACTTAAATAATGTTCCTATTTTCAATAACAATATAAATTACTTTATTTAGCGGCTGCAGTGACCAAGTCATTATTGCTACTTGGTGATTTTTCCCAATACTGGAAAAAGTTTGTTGTAATTCAGATAGGCATTAATAATAGCTGCATGAATTATTTTTCTATTCAATGCAACAAACGGGATGGGAAGTTGGAAATTGCACAGATATTAATGTACCATCTCATTCTTAAAAAATGAAGGGAATTAATCATTATTTTTACTTGGTTTTTTTTTACCCTGCTGAATATTTCCAGATGTCAAAAATGAGCAAATAATTCATAAATCTACTTTAGTTTCCAGGGATGTCAAAGCACAATGTAAAATAATACTCCACTGAGGTAAAGTGACTAAAAGCATTCACAATAATTTATCCTGAACAATGATCATCCATCATAACAAAATCACAGAGCTGATTTTGCGACACAACATCTAGCTCTCTTTGTTAGTACCAGTTCATACATCTTGTGAAGCCATCTGGGGTTAATTAATACTATCACTATTGTGGAGCACGGGTAAGACGGCCTTGAAGTGAACTGAAATACATACTAACATCAAACTTTTCAGAATAATACTTGTGCGACACGAAGGAAAGTATTGTCCTTTGTAAAATAAATATTATATAAATGCATTTAGCATTATTATCTGACTATACAAGTATTTATAATAGAAGGTCATAAAGACTACCTTGATCATTGTCCTAAACCTTATTTTATTCAGAAATAAATACAATGTAAAGTACAACTAGACTGGAGTGAAAACACTCCCATACACATATATTATTATTGAAATGTTTTATCTAGGAGCGGAAAAAAATTGTCAACGCAAGAAATATTTAAAATATCGATGTTTTTATTTATAGATGTTTTAATTAATTAATTTTTTTATCAATTAGCACGATTCAAAGTGAATAAGCAAAATCTAAATCAAATCAATATTTGGTGAGTCAACCTTTGTCTTCAAAACATCATTCTTCTAGGTGCATTTGAATACAGTTTTTGAAAGAACATGGCAGGGAGGTTGTTCCAAACATCGTGGAAAACTAACCACAGATTTTCCATCATTTGGACTGCCATGGTGAAGAAATAAATATCCTAAGAGTAAACCAAAGTTTCCCTTTAATTCTTCAAAGCTGTTCATTCTGACATTTCATTCTCCATATGGGGACATTTTCAAAGAAAGAAAAATATAAAGTAGACTACATGACAAAAAAGTATGTTGATACTCAACTATTACATCCATTGTGTTGTTGCAAGGGCATTTATAGGCTCCACTCTTGTGAGTTTGGATTAGTGGGTTAGATTTTTAAACGTGGGTACCAGAATTTATGTCCATTAAGCTAGAACATTCATGAGCCAGGGATGCTGGAAAATAAGAGATGGCTTTCAGTCAAAACTCCAATTCATCCCTAAGGTGTTTCATGGTATTAAGGTGTTGAGGTATTTCATGCTGCCAGCTTCATACTGAAATAAGAAAGTGGATATGTAATTAAAGTTCAATGAAGTATCCTTTTGTGTCAATTTCTCAGGTTATAAGATAGAGAATGTACCCTAGGAGCTGATAATCTTGGACAGGTGGATTGAATATAAGCTCTTTGGATTTCAAGTACGGATCAGGTTTATACTTGGTGGTGCACTCAATTGTGTGTTTTATTTCATGGACTAAAAACTGAATCCTCTGAAGGTAAGTCTGTCACATAATGTTTAATATGTGAAGATCAACTGATGATTGAGTTTTTAAATGAGGTTAAATCAAATGTAAAAAGTAGATTTAAAAACATTTAGCCCAAAATCCAGCCGACTGAATCATTTTCTAATTAACATATGTTGGAAAATTTCAATGTACAACACAAAGAATTACTGCTAGACCAAATGGTGGTTATTAAAGGAAAAAAAAGAATGCATAAAACGTTGTGTTTTGAAAAGACTTGTCAGTCACTCTTTTCTATTACTTTTAAAATGGTTTAATTAAAATCAGATCTGTTATTCAGTTGAATATCTTCATTGGGTATGGGAAGGCAAAGTGATCCCCAAATGAATATGAACACCTTGCAGTTCCCATATAAAAATGGGGTTTACCCCCTAATTAAAACAGTCAAATAGCTTAGACTTCTCTGTTTGATTTTCATTATTCAAAATCCACTGATCTTGATATTTATTGTGTTCTTACAGTATATTGACTTGGATCTGACTTTAAAGTGTGTTTATCAATAGTTTCCAATAGATTAAATGCATGAAGGTGCCCCAGTAGTGTTTTATCCCTTTAGAATAATCTCATACAGACCACCTACCTATGAATGTTGTAGGGTTACAGCTATTTTTTTCCTAAAGAATTGCATCAAGCAGTTTTCAAGTAAACTATTGAACATAGATTTAAGTGCTTATGGACAGAGGCATGTGAAATACATCACCTTTACACCAAGCTGTCCTCCTAACAATTTACCTGTTTGATCCAGTTTTTTTTTTCTTTTTTGGCTCTCTGATTCATAATGTATTAACCAGCATTGATTTAATCCTTTACAGTGAAATGATCTTTCTAACATATACTGTACACGTGGACTGTATTTGTAGGACAAGGACAGCCACTAACATATATTTGCAAATATGTAACCTCAGTCTCAGGTTTGACATTGAACTATATAAATCTGCAGCCTCATTATCAAGAATATCAAGTAACTATTCATTTGATAGAAAGATGCTTATCCCAAGGTATAAAACACAGAGGTTAATATTAAATGTTTTTTCCACTGTAGCTCCAAACCCAACAGATCCTCAAATTTCAAATTTTCACTATACTTTTGTTTGCAAGACATCATGATGAGTACATTTTGGAATATATATAAAAAAAAAAAATCCTAACCATGAAAAGTGTTACAGCATTTCCATACATAACATTTCCATATTTTTTTCCATATTTTTTTCCATATTTTTTTTCCATATTTTTTTCCTCCTTGACCAATGCCCTACCAATATACAGTGCATTCAAAAGTTTTTAAACCTCATTTTTTCCACATTTTCTTACATTACAGCTTTATTTTAAAATGGAATATGTGTAGTTGTGTCATTAATCTACACACAATAACCTTGAACTACAAAAACAGGTTTGTCAAAAATGTATTAAAAATAAAGAAAAAATGAAACATCCAGTTTGCAGATGTGATTCCAGACTCTTTGCTATGACACTTTGCTGGTTACTTCCTACAAGTTGTAACTACTCTGAATAGCCTACTATAGCAAGATGTGTACCTCTGGGTTCTGTTTTAAGACCATTATTCTTTACCTTATTTATACATACTAGAGAGACTGATACAAAATGCAGATATGTTTACAAGTGACAGAAAGCAGTGAAACAAAGTCCATGGAGGAAGTTGTCAAGTTACAAACTGACCTTGTCACTTCTAAAGCATACTTTTGACACCTACTTATTAGTACTTATTATGCAAAAACTTTCTGGATTGATGGATGCCCTAGGTGCCCTAGACACCACAACCACATTAACACTTTTTCCTCAATGGAGGGAGAAATGTGTGAGCTAAGCTTCTCAGTAAATTAGCACCATCTGGAAGACAACCAATTCTAATGTCAGAGTCATTACAAATCATTAACCGCAATATGATTTATGCTGTGCAATTTCTTTTCTAGTACTGATTTATTTCTTTCTTCACTGGTCGTACTCTCCTCTTAGATGCCTCCATAAGGCATTGAACCTATTTTGATCATGGTGGGTGAAAACTCAAATTAACCCTAATTGCAGACTCAAAACAGTCCCTTGAAGTGCCATGAAACAGTGAAACTCAACATACAGATATCTCATATTTACCCTATACACATAAGGGATAAAACAATAATCCTTTATATAATCAAACAATTCCACATCAGTTAACTGTAAAACATAACTGTATACAAATTAAATACTATTAGTATCGCTCAATAATATTCAGAGTCAATCACTTATTATCAAAATAAAAACAAAGGTACAATTTACTTAGCTAATTTGGTAGAAATTAGAACAGGCATACAATCGATACATCCATGGTTTAGGTTTGATGTCAGAACAGTCAGTAACCTAATAGCAGAGGTTTTTTCACATACACAATGTGGTCTGCTCAGTATAGCCCAATGAGCAGACTCTCCTCCACACAGGAAATGTGGTCTGCTCAGTATAGCCCAATGAGTAGACTCTACTCCACACATGAAATGTGGTCTGCTCAGTATAGCCCAATGAGCAGACTCTCCTCCACACAGGAAATGTGGTCTGCTCAGTATAGCCCAATGAGCAGACTCTCCTCCACACATGAAATGTGGTCTGCTCAGTATAGCACTTCATAATAGGTATCAAAAAGGTGGTAAGATCAGGTGCGTCAGATGGTGATCGTCAGGACTTATAGATAGGTATACAGCAGAACCCCTCAAACCCACGTGTTTTCATAGCAACCAGAAGAAAATAGAGGAAATGCGCTGCCCTTAAATGGAAAACTTGATATAGTGTATTAAGTCTTATCACTCTAGTAATGGAGAAATTGGTTAGAAATACACTCACAAGGGGGTCTTTCATAACAAACCTATAGTTTCCCAGATTATCCATAGAGGATGGTCTGCTTGTATTTGTCTCAGGAAAATCTGTGTGGTTGGCAATGTTTTAGACAAACCTGTCCATTTTCAAGCCAGTCAAAGGAGACTCTGAGTGGGTTGAAAAAGGACAGGTGTGTCTGAAAGATTGCCAACCACACAACTTTTCCTGAGACAAATACAAGAAGACCGTCCTCTATGGATATTCTCAGAGACAAGTCGAGTATAAGTGATACCTTTTATTGGCTAACTGAATAGATGGTAAATGCAAGCTTTCGAGGCTACTTAGGTCTCTTCTTCAGGGATGGAGGAAAAGATCTAATTAGTCTGGAAAGCTTGCATTTCCCATCTATTCAGTTAGCCAATAAAAGATATTACCTACACTCAACTTCTTTCTTCTTATATCTATGGCTAACACGGTTCTACACTCTACTGCCTATGGATACTCTGGGACACTAAAGGCGTGTTATGAAAGACCCCCTTGTGATTGTATTTCTAACCACTTTCTCAATTACTAGAGTGATAAGACTTACTACACTGTATCAAGTTTTCCATTTAAGGGCAGCGCATTTCCTCTATTCTTTCTGGTCACTATATCACTTGTCTGTTCTAGAGCAAGGTTTCTAATCCCCTCAATTCATACACAAATATGATTAGCTACTAATTATGACAAAGTATGAAAATATACTATACCATTACATATTTGGTTTGTTGACATATAACTCAGTATCACATGGAGTAAATCAAAACCACTTCAGATGCCATGTTATGCCAAGTTCTGCTGTGCCTGGGAATGTTCCCAAACTTTCCAGCCTTAGTATTTTCAGGTTCCTGGGTAATGCTATATCTGAAAAGTTAATTTGACTTTTTGATTCCACCAAGGTCTGATAACAGCTGTAAAGCACATGCACAGTCATAACTGCTTTATCCCGCAATGTACACCAACATAAATAGGTCTTGCTGGTCTATTCTACCTAGTACAGCTGAATGCTAACTTTTTTTCTTATTGCATGAAACTGACTCTTATAGTACATGTACCCTGCATGAAATGCAGGTGGTGTTTGGTTTATGACAGGTTTGCAGCAAAATTAAAGGCATCCTAAGCTAGAGTCTCAGTAGTTTAGCAAGTTCCAGATAAGCAAAATCTATATAGTTGTGCTCTGCTCATCTTCTGCAGGTCCAGCTTAAATCTAATCAGTGGTTCAAGCAAGAAATCTCAAAATAAGGAAAATTTGCAGAATTTATTAAAAAATATATATTATATATATATATATATATA
>WMED01000468.1:12011-31110 GCA_019650415.1 Pipa parva
GAGGGTGCATAACACTATGTGCAAAGTGAGCCGAAGGCTTTGCGGCTCACTTCGCACAATGGTGAATTAGGCCCTTAGTCATTTGATAACTGTGTTGAGAGTACTTTCTCTATAGCACTGCGCATAAATGTACTCTTTTATCTTGAGTTATCATAACACACTGCATTTGAATTCTGCACTTATTTTGCATAATTAAAGGTAGAACAAAGTTGGATGCACTGCAAAGAGATCACATTTATTTCAGTGGAGGAAATTATGTCCCAATCTTTATAAATAATGATTCTAATAATGGTGCCTTTAAGTCTGCTTTATATGTCCTTTGCACACATAGCACATTTCTTAATTCACACTGCATACAATCCAGTGGCTTACCTTCTACTAGTCATGCATCTGCATTGCACCGTCTTTGGAGATATTAAGAGCATCACTGATATGCTTTTCCCTTTGTCCCCAATGTAGCTGAACTGGCTTTGTCATTTAACATTTTTGTCCTCGATGTGGATGTAAGTATTATACAGATTTAGTTGAACTGGCTTTGTCATTTAACATTGTTTGATTAACTGATAGCATGTAAGGCAATATAAAAATCCACTTAAATAGTTTGAGGAAATCAACCTGCTAAATCTGTATAGCCCTAATTATCATCTTAAATAGCCCCACTGCCTCTTAATTCATATTTATACTTTCTATATCTAATTCATTTACATGCAGTTCTTTGGAGAAAATGCTGTATAGTAATATGTTAATGTACTGTGTTTTAATTACAAAATGAAACCTGCTACATTTGTTTATGTAACCATAACCTATAACAATGTGATGACCCATGTATCATCAATGTAAATAGCAGCATGATCAAAAAAGCAGGCCAAGAACAGCCTTTCATTACATGCTCTCTCTCTAGTAATTGGCGACATTTGATCTTCTTATCTTTAAATAATATTCTATATACAGGTATTTCAAAGTAGTGGTTACACATATTACACATATTATATTTCTTTTATTGAACAGATATTGTTTGTTGTAATATGATTATAAATTAACAACCCATAAAGAAAAAAGTTGGAACTGATGGTCCGTACCTTACAAACTAAAAACTAAGGGGGTTATTCTCTAAAGTCCAAATTGTCACATAAAGGTGTGAATTCGCCAGCTAAAGACAGTCGCAATAGACAGCTACTGTCACAGTCTCATCTTTGCAATGAGAATATTGTCTTAGTCATGACTTTACTATGGAATTATTGTCACAGCCTCAACTTTAAAATTGTCGCAGTCATGACTTTACAATGGGAGAATTGTCGCAAGTCGCAGATTTGCTTTGGGAATCTGCTGTTTGAGAATTCAACAGTCGAATTCAGACTTTAGAGAATAACCCCCATATAACATTTAGGGGTTATTCACTAAAGTGAGAATTCGATTTTCGAAATCTCAAACAGTGGATTCCCTTAGCAAATCTGTGACAATTTCCACATTGTAAAGTTGCGACCACGACAATTTTTAAAGTTGTGACTGCGACAAATTTCCAATAGTAGAGTCGCGACAATATTCTCATTATAAAGACACAACTGCAACAGTAGCAGTCTATTGCGACTGTCTTTAGCTGGCAAATTCACACCTATACGCAACAATTTGGACTTTAGCCAAGAACCCCTTGGGACATACCTCAAATCACCATGATCTTTAAAACTGTTGGATATACAGTGTAAGAATAATCTATCATTTATTTACTGAAAACATATCTGTGAAACTGTAAGTTGCGGAGCTGATTCATTGAGATATTTTTTAAAAAGTTGCAAGCAAATTGATTATTGGTAGCATATATTGTGCAGATAATTTTCTATTCTTTGTGTACTTTGCTTGCAACAGATATTTTTTTATTACAAACTGAACCCTTTTAAAATATTGATAAAGAAATATGAAATATTTTCCTGACATTTCCAATAGCTCTTGAAGACGGGGAAAGAAATCCTGAATTTATCATTTATTCATCAAAACTGAAACCTGAATCCTGATCCACCCTATTCACCATAACAGCGTTGGAAATAAAGTAGAATAATAAACCACAATTCCTTTTAAAGGTCCACTATTTCACTCTAACATAATATATATAAATAAATATTTAGGTTAAATCAATATGACAAAAAAAAAAAAATAAATAAACACATTATCTTTGCTTTCAAAGGGTAAATTAAACCAGATTTATAAGAAATGTTCAGTATATTTTTATGTGCCCAGTAAAATGTGCAGACATAGGGAAGATTCTATTATTTATTAACAAAACGAAACAAAGGTCACCTGCAGAGGGATCCCATGAAATTAGAGATGCTGATTGAGGATAATTCTGTTTGGTGCAATGTACATAGACCCTTTAAATAGTGAAGGTCACCTGGAAGAGGTAGTGACACCTCATCCCCATTACAATATATTTCCCTGAGCAGGTGATGTGTCCTACATGACCTATATCAGGGATTGGCAAAGGGATTGGCAAAGTGCGGCCCGCGAGCCACATGCGGCTCTTTGTTGTGGCTCGGAGTGCATCTCCCTAGCTTCACCCATAACCTTTGATGCCTTTTCTGATTGGCCACCAGCAGGTCATGTGATCGGGAGAGTGCACTCCTCCCCCTTTGCAGCTCGAAAAAACTTGTTGCCGCTGGAGGAAGAAGTGAAATGGCTCCCTCCTCTTCTAAGTTTGCTGAACCCTGACCTATATCATATTTTACTAACATCACTCTAATCAGGTTAAGATATGATTCCATGCAGTTTGATCAATGACTTATAATTGTAGTATAGATTACTGATAGATAAACATAGGTTAAAGCTGTAGTCCACCCATCAGTCCACTGAATGGCTATTGTCATAAAGCTATCAACGAGAAGACACAGAAGGAAGAAAACAAGATCCTATATAGTACATATTCTTACACCAAAGTATCTGTTCTGAATATAGTGAAAACAGTTTCTGCCTACAAATAATGTAGGTCATATCCATGTAATTATTCTTATAGTTTGTTATTCTGGAACGAGTGTAGGGTAGCATGAAAGAAGCCGTAAATCACAGAAGGTTCTGGAGATTTTTTTGTTTTGTAATGTCAATAAAACTTTAAACTTTTCTTTTCCCAAATTTGCATGCAAAGGAGGCAAATAATGACTCATGAGGGATGGCATTAGTAAAGGGTGGAACAGATGTTTCATTTGATTACCACAGCATATTGCTACATAGGCCTAATTTCGCAGTTATGTTGGAAGGAGTAAATTGCAGAGAAACAACTTCTGAAGGAAGCAAAGCTTTTTATACTGTGCTGATCAGCTGTGCCTTTGCATAGGACAAAAATGATGAACTAGTTATTTGATGGCTTAGAGAGGCTGTGATAATATGCAGAAAGCACATCAATCTACCAACATCAATCGAGTAACTGCATTTGTCAAAATTTTGTAAAGAAAACCGGACTCAGCAAAGGAGGAGGAGTAGGAGGCAGCAGCCAGAAAAGCAAATTACCTATAAGTACCACAGCAGACTTGGCATTTGCAAACCCAAGGTCTAAGGTACTCCTGGTTTTCACCTTTGACCTTCTTGTAGAGGAGATACCATGGTTGCGACCCATAGGATTGCTGTTCACTGGTGGTAATGCAGGTATACAAGCAGATAGATAAATCATGATCATTAAACAGGCAGAGGACAGGGTAGGTGGAAGATAAAAAGAATCCAGAAAACCAAAGCAAATTGTCCAGGCAGGAGGGAGAAGATGTAGAAAGAGAACGACATGAATGTAGATGGGTGATGTCAAATGCGGCTAGTGCATACTTCTGGTGACATCAACTGCAATTAACGTTGATGCAAAACCACCAAAGGAGGGCAATGGTAAGTACTACTCCTATTCAAGTAGCAAAAGAGAAAAACATCCAATGGCTCAATCCCTTTAAATAGAAAATACTCACATCTCTATTTTAGCTGTGTGCTCAGGACAAGCATGGCAAACTTCACAAATCAATTACAAATCCAATGTCAGATTACAAAGCCAAGTGACATGCAACAAGTAAATTAATGGCAAAGTGTCACCTATACAGTTAAATACAATATACAATTGTATTATCAAATAAAAGGGTTTACTTGCTGGGGTGGAGTCACTTAATGTTTACCCCCTATGCAAAGAAGTACAAGTAAAGAAAGGGTATCACTCCTTTGAGCTTCATACCCTTGTTCCAAGGTATCTGGAACATTGCATGCCCTTGTCCTAAAGCATATGGAACTGTTACAAGTACCCTGCCTGTGGCTCATAGAACGACCTCTTTCTGGTCTTGTCTGTTTGCAGGCCAACCATTTGCTCCTGGTCTGTAGTGATACAGAGGCAATTCAAATAGCAAGTGCTAAATCAGGGCAGTGCTAGAGCTTCATTTCATGCAGTTGATTTAATGGTGTCTTTCTATGTTGCTCCAGCTCTTTATATTTATTAGTGTCTTCAACTTCAGTTTCCTTTGTCCCTGCTCAATAAGCCCAAGTCTTAAAAGTCCTGTTTCCAGTATTCTTGTATTCTGATCCTAATCTTTGTGCTTCTGTGACTTCTGCAGGTCTGCTCTTTACAGATTCTGTTGAGATCCAGTGTTTTGAAGTTCCACCATAACATTACAGCCAGTTGACATCAGTGGTAACCTAGGCACTATGCATCCTTGAGGGGGTTAAGGGTAAAGAACAATAGTCCCCTAAACTTATGGGTTAACCAGACATAATTGTAAGTTCAAGCTTCTTGGTGCATAACATGAAAACAATGCCATAGCCTTTTCCAGGAGAACATGAAAAACCTAACAAGTCAAATCTCAGTGATGGGCAGTTATGAACTGTTATTTCTCACAAATGATTAGCATTACAGCTTTGCTAATATAACATATTTAGTAGAATGTTTGTTTGTACCTATTATCCCATACTGTAGCACACATTATAAAGTTTTACCATTTCAACTTTAGGAAAATACTGCCAAACCCTTGCTCCAACTGTGTTTTATATTTATTCCTTTCCTAGTAATTATTAATAAACTTAATTCAAAACAAAGCAATGTTTGCAGTTTCTATAATCTTTAGACTGCAGTTACACATTGTTACAAACAGGATGCATTTACCTGCAACAGTGTTTCCCCCGAAAATAAGACAGGGTCATATTAATTTTTGCACCTAAAGATGCGGTAGGTCTTTTTTTCAGGGGACGTCTTATTTTCTGGGAAACTTGGTACTGTTCAGTATATTTCTCATACTTTACTGCAGCTAGGTCTTATTTTCAGGGGATTTTTGGGGAAACAGGGTAATATATTATTGATCTAGCATTTTCCTTTATTAGATATATGTCCCCTTTCCTATAAGCAAACTTTTGATGTGTTTTTTCATATAATGTAGAGCTGCTGTCCCCTTCGATGAATTGAATAACATTAGATGTGTGTGTCCATTCATTAAAAATACTAAACCCACCTTTTCAGCTAATTTATCATGAAACCATTTCCTTATTCTTTAAAATCCAATGATTTACTCTAACATATCAAACTGATGTATGATGGAAAGATCATGGCAAATTATTATTGATTTTAAAATAATTTTCTTTATAGTTTGTAAGCATGCATTAAAATATCATATCCTTTGTAATTAATCTCGCACGTCAGATTTCAGAAAACATATAAGGTATAAGGGACGCTGATTAGCTATTAATACACAAAATCTGTCGATTAAGCACATTTTGTCTAGAGTAAAGTGCTGTTTGCAATCACTCAACTCAAAGAAAACTGACAAATACACTTGTGCATAGCCAGTGAGCTGTCAAGATGTACAGCCAATTAGGACATATAAAGGGGTCAACAGTTTATATACATTTGTGAAAATGAAGCCTCAGTGTACACCCTACTGCCAGAATCCCTCTAATAAAACCAAATAATCTGACTTGACTTCCATTCCCTGTGCAATCATGCTTTCACCAATATATTAAAGGAGTGCATGACAACACCAAGGGCTAGGACCCACTAAATGCTTTCACGTGCTTCTTTAATAAATTGGTGAATGCACGATTGCACAAGGGTAGGAGTCAGGTTGAATTATTTTCTATGTAATGGTTCATATGAAAGCAGCTTCTGTTTTATTATTCTTCTATATATTAGCAATGTGTAACTTTTGCATTTTGTATTATTGTACCTTTAAAGGATATTTACAAAAGGTGAAACCTTTTTTAATGCTGAAAAAAACAGTGTTTGCTTTATTACGCAGGTATCGCCTTATCAAAAGTCATTTTTTGATCTTATATAAATCAGCAAAAACTTTTACAAATACTTGTAAATCTTAATGCTGGTCATTGATGCTGCTGATTAGTCCACCTACTTTCTTTGTCTATTGTCCATCCTCTCCTTACTTATATTTACTATATGATTTTTTGTTTACTACTTATGGTACTGTGGATGGTACTGTGGACATATGTATGTATGTCCCTACCTGAACATTGCACCTACTGTAGGTGTAGCAGGTCATAAGGTAGCACCATCTTTTTATTTATTTATTTATTTTGGTAAGGAACAAGCACAAATTAGTTGACACATTTGATGAGGCAGGATTTGATAAATGACACTGTTAGGCACAAGACTCATGACCCTCAGTATATTAATCATATCAATACATAATATAATTCAGCACCAAATGCATGTATTAAAGGGAAACTAAAAATGTATCTTACTATCTGTTAAAAAACATACTTTTTTCTAAAATACTATTTTTAAAATTTTCCTTTTTTCTACTCCTAAATTCTCTTGCTGCACTATGGAGGCTCAAACATCTTCAGTAGAATCCCTACTGCATTGTTTCAACTAGCTGTAAGAATATAAGAGAACACTCTATTTTCTACAGTAAAAAGGAAGTTACCTGGCATCCCCCCCCCCTTCTTACCTAGAGGGTGGGGGATGAACAGATTGTGGCAGACAGGGTAGCAGGGTAGGGTTAATATGAAGATAGCTTATTTGACGTGTAGGTAGTACAAGCAGGACATTTTCCATAAGGGGAGGGTTTAGTATATAAGCTAACTGTTAAGAATAAGTAAAACACATATGTTTAGAAAAGCTATCCTTAAATTCATACTAACATCAATTATATATTTTAGAAGTGGTATACTGTTACATGTCTCAGCTAACCTTTCCCTGTTCTTGTAAGGCAAAGGTTCCAGATTGGACCTAGAGGTGGAGAACTTGATGCTTTTGTCCAAAGGTTGAGGCTTTCACTGAAACCATTTAGGAGCATCTGGCTCTTAGTTGTGGAAAATACAAGGATCTATCTATAACAGAAGACATAACCAGTGCCAGAGTAGACCAGCCAGTATGATAAAGTTCACTATATTACAGAACTGTATGTAGGCAAGTCTTAGTAACAGGCAATGATCAAGGCAGGCTGCAAGATTCATTGTCAGGTTATAGGTATAGATCCAGGCAGGCAGAGGCATTACTGGAGTTTATACAAAGAACATTAGTCAAAACAGCACCATTGCTTTGGTTAAGGAAAAGTAAAAATGACACGGATTGGTAATTTGAAACAGAAAGTGAAAGGATTCATATAGAGCTGATCTGATGATTTACAGCCAGCCAATTTAGACCTACCCTTGTAAAAAGGTGAATGCTCACATAATTCTAAGCCAGATGATTGCTGTTCTATAACAGGAAAACAAAGATACAAAATTCTAAGCAAGATGATTGCTTCTGCAATATTATGGAGACAAAGAAATTGAATCAAGCCAAGAGTTCCTGGTTTCAAATCTATCTGGATTTCATCCTGACAGTCCTGTTAATATCAACTGAGGCCTTTTCAGCCATCAGTATTGGGTAAGTAATATTAAATGTAAGAGACTTTCAGATTAAAAAGGTTTCCTTTAAATCCTGGCCAGGTCAAGTGTGTCAAAAATTCCAATATATATATATATATATATATACAGTATATATATGTCTTCATATAAGAAATATACATAGCAAAAAAACTAATTTTCCAGCATGGATCAATACAGACACATTGTTTGGTTGCCAACAAAGTAAAAAAAATAAATAGTTAGCCTAGTGGTACCACATTTGTTCCTTCATTGGCTAAAACTAGGTGGTCTGTTTTCTTCATGTTTACTGGTTTCAGTATAAAAAGCTCTTTAACAGATTTAAGACAGCTGTTGAGGTCACCATGCCATAAAAATAATCAACTCATAAACTGGTGCAGAACATTTCATAATGCTGAATGCCAAGTTATAGTGAATCATGATGTGTATGTATTTTCATTATTTTTTTCTTTAATTCTTTTACTGCTTATTGGAAAGTCACACATCCCTGTTATCTGATTTTGCCATCAGGGCTAAAGAAAGATTAAAAATTGATAGCAATACCTCTGTGTTGTATATAATATAAAGAAAAAAAAATTGCACACATAAATTTCTCTGACATTCGCAATAAGTGTTAAGGTTGCTGTTTTTGATCTAATCAGACTAAATAATATATGAATCCAGGAAGACGGATGCTGTAATTCACTTCAAGCTAACCCCCCAAACATTTGCTTACCTCAGTTCCAGTCAAAGACTTTAATCATCCCGTGCCCCACCCCACCAATGAATATTGTATACTGTAATCAGATATTCTTTGTATAGGCAGTAAAACATTAATGACAAAATATATGGCAAATGTTATGATACTTTATTCCTTTGATAAGTATGCAGCATTCACATTCAGTATTTATAGGCCTGTCTAAAAGTAGATTACACTACTGAGATAATGATAAAGTCATATGATGCAGTGCCTTGTGACACTGATAATGAATATATTATTTGACAGAGTTTGAAATAGATGTGAACTTTGTCACATCGTTTTGATTATTTCTACTAATAAAAACCATTTTTTAAAATATCCCATATATTTGGCTTTGGAAGTAGACAGTTGGATTTTAGCTAGGCTGTCCGCCAATTACTTACAGAAAAGTCTTGACTGTTGTATCTGGCAAAGGGATCCACACCCACTTACCATTTTAATAAACTGCTTGCAGTAGATGCTGAAGCTAAGCCTGCTCTTTCTGTAACCCTGTGATTTTACTTATCTACTTGTTTGTGAAGCAAACTAGTTTATCAGCCTGACTTGCTTTGCATACCTGGAACCCCCAAAACATTTACTATATCAGTCAGCTCCAAGCATCTAGTAAGTCCAAGGATCTAGCAACAACCCATTTAAAATCTAAAATGAGAACTATAGGCTCATCTTGTCAGGGGGTGAATTGTAAGGGGGAGATACTCATTGATTGCACTTATATTCTCTTCTCAAGCACCTCCCCTGATCTCTGTTTTCTTGTCTTGACAGGCACTGCAATCCACTTCACTTCTTCTTCTGTTAAATCAGAAAACTACTGTGCTTCTTCTATTCAGCAAAACTGACAAAAAAGGGAAATGAATAGAATCGTCAAAGTGCTATCAGAGATTATCACCCCCGTCCCCTTGCAAATCACCCCTTGACAAAACTAACCAATAGTTTATGACCTCCTTTTTGTTTCCTTTTACAAAGCCAACAATAAAAAAAAGGGACACACCACAATCCACCACCATATCATATAAATCATTCTCTACCTGAACAGTTGTGGTCCCCTACCTTAACTTAACTCAATATTGGTGGAGTCAAGACTTACTATATCTATAGGGGGGAAAATATTTTACAAATATATATATTTTACAGATATATAAACAAAGCTTCTTTTTTATACCCATGAGGTAGTCTAAGAAAGCTGGTATTTCTGATTTCTCCAACGAGTGTGCAGTCTTTCAGTGCAGGCCCCGGACCCCACCTGACAGTTTTCAGGTTGGATCCACAGTCTACATTGAAGGACCGCTTCTTCTCTGGGGAACGCTCCTCCCCTAATGCAGACAGGATGACGTCACTCATCACTTCGGGGGAAGGAGCTGGTGAGTGAAGTCACCTTTTTGGCCCTCGGTGCTGAAAAGGTCCGCCAAAACTGGTCTAAGATATACCAATGTCTGAAAAACCATTAATTCTGTCTTATCTTCCTAGTAGTCTATACAAGAGCTGGAAAGCCAGCAATATTCTTTGAGACAACTCAATTTTATCCACTCAACACTAATTAAAAAAAAATAAATTGTGATCCTACCTCTTGGCACATCCATCTTTTACTAGCTGTATTAAAGTTTAAATACATCTTTATAATCTTATATGTTCCCTGCCATGGCACATGTCCTATATGTTCCTGCATAGTACAGTAGGTCATGGGGTCCTAAGAACCTTTATAATACTACTACTCTCTACCTACTAACTCTGCCCCCTTCTGCCTATTTCCTTTTCCTACTTCATATCCTTCCTACTGGTTTCTCAGTACCCCCCCCCCCCCCACACACACACACACACCTGTCAATCAGCCCTTCCGTTTATGTTGTTTTAATATTTAAACTACAAGGGTATCTTTTCTAGTGTTTGCAAATAATTACCTTTAATTTGGATACCTATAAACTATGAATGCTGCGTGCATAGTTGGGTATTTAGAGGTATGCTTCACAGGTTTATGGCAATGCATGTAGCAGAAATAATTAACTATGAAGCATATGTATTGTGTTGGCTATACTGATTAGTTCACTGTTTTAGAAAATGGACTTGCCATCTAAGCCTCTTATTAATTGCACTGGAAGAAGGGTTTGTATGAGCCAAATGCTAAGATTATTTAGCTCAGAACTACAGCTACTTTCATGTAGCTCTGTTAGTCAATGCAAAGCTGAGCTAGAAGTGGAGGAACCACAGGAGGCTGTCCATAGTTTAAGTTGGGTCTGCCACAGTCTAGGTGGGCACTGATATTCTACGCTACATTACTATAGTAGGACACTGGGTAAGAAGGGCATGCTACCCCTTCTGTACTTGTTTTCTTAGTCCAATAATTTTAGCATCCGCATCAGGCTACATTCTGATTCAAATGATTTCCACTGCAGAGTTCACTTTAACCGTATGCTTACCTGATATTTTTATATGTGTTTCTAGTAAAGGGAAAAATTGACCACCAAACTAACAACAGTAATTTATTAAGTAAAATGAACTTATAAATACATCCATATACTCCAACATAATAGCATCAGGCAAAAGGAAGACTAATTAGGTAAGGAAGGTAAGAGAATTGTACTTGTGATTTTTTTCATGCCAGAATTCTGAAATGGCACCTCCATAATATGATATAATATGGTTTAAATCTCCTGAGTACTAAAATTGTCTGTTTAAATGTGTAATTGAATGATGTGCCCTAGTCTGAATAATGTGCTTTTTAATGCTGTTTTAGTAGCAGTGTTTACCTAGATGCTTTGTATTATTTTTGTACGTGAAACAAAGCAATTTGGGTTACAGAAGAGCACTTTTTTGAGGGGGAAATGTATGAAGTGTCTATGAAGAATTTGCATCATACATGACATGGTATCATTAGTAAAAAATAAATCAAATCAACTGGACTTATTAAGAATTCTTGAAGAGGCTACATCACTCATTCTGGTGCCATTCCAACAGAGTGGTACAAGCATGTATACCATCATAGCGGCATGAAACATAAAGTAGGTCTGAACTGTCCAAATTGCATTGAAGGAAGTGTGAAGACTTGTAAATTTAGTAACTTCACTTTGCATAGTTCAGTCAATGGAGGCCTAGCTGAGATGGAGATGTTCATTACCCAAGAGTGTTTTAAGGGCTTTCCTTACCATTCAGTTGAAATGAGGTAGCCACTTGAGCAATGAATGATGAAATATCTTCATGAAAATACTGTTGATGTGATTTACTTCTGCTTGTAAAATATGTCTAAAGTGTTTATCTGATAGAAATCACAAGGGTTCTCAACTAATTTATGGCTAGATGAGTGATCTGCTGTATCTGAGATAATCTGAGTTTATTTATTTTTGTATTGTTTTTTAAAAAAAAATATACAGTACAGTGGGGAAATTCTTAGTTAAAGCAAGTATTTAGTGCAAAGAATAGTAAATTACGTGGTGAATGCAAATAGTACATTTTAGAAATAACCATCACACATATTGTTACAGAGCATCAATTACAAGACGATGACAGAAGCAAAATTGTTAACCTGGGAAATATTTGATTTCAGGAGAAGAAATATCTTTTATCTTTAAAGCAAAAACAAAAAAAGTGTTGCCTTTAGCAAGGGAAATGCTGTCAAGTACTGATGAAAACTAAGTGTTTACTGACATGAGTAATTGTTCAAACATCTAAATGACAAGAATTAAAAGACAAATGTTTCTATTGTCTATAAAGGGGACCTTCCTCGTGTATAACAAAGAAATAAACAGATGGGATTAGCTCTCAGTACATGGTCATGCGTCTCTTCCTTCTGTCCCTCAGAATATGGCACAATCTGCCTACGCTCTGTGATATACCTTGTAATTGACCAACAGAGAACACTACATTGCCATATAATAATATGTTATAGTCAAATAATTCCTTTAAAAGGGTTATTCAGTTTGCTAAACTAAAATTATCTTAATATGATAGTACAATTTACTTTACAATATGTTTTTGACCCCCCCCCCTCCTTATTCAGTGACTTCCATATTTTTATGATGCATCTATTTGAATGTGCAATGAGTCAGATAGCAGTTGATTGGCTGGCTTTGTGTAAAATGGAATCAGAGGTGAAGCAAGTAAACTGAAGCAGTCTTAGGGTAGAACTAAAGTTCTAATGTGGAATCATTTCAAGGACAGGTTCCAGTCCAATTATATTAGGTTGGGTGTTACATATACTGTATTAGGGATTATAGATATAATTATTTTTGAATGTTATCATTTTTATGTGGATTTTCATATTATTGTAAATGTTTTCTTTTTTCTTTAACTTATGTGAGGATTTTCTTTGATTAAACTAATCTTCCTTATATCTTCATTACATAATGACCTGCACTCCCAGCAATTTCTTTAAAACTCATATTTCTCATGCTTCAGGTGTTAATTTTGATTGCATGAAAAAATTCTGCAATATTAATCCACTCGTGCATTATAAATAGATTCCAGATTAATTTGTTACACCCACCACCTCCTTGCCTATGTCTACAGTACCCACAATCCTCTGTGGAATTACAGACTTTTGGACAATATTGGGTGATTATAACACATGTGCACTGTCCCATGCTGCATCACAAAAAATAATTCCACCTGTTCTTGGTAAGTTCACCATTTATATTTCTTTAATAAAAATGTAGGGATACACACATCAAGATTTTTCATTCATCATCTTCCTTAGGGTTGCTCAACACTTTCTCTATGAAACCTAACCAACGGTATCTTCCCTTTGGACACCCTCAGTACCTTTCTGACTTTTGATGAGTTAATAAGGTGTTGCACTCCCTTGATATTACTCTTGCTGTGCTCTTAACACCCAGGAATATTAACCTAATTTGTCTGTGGGTCTTATTCATGAAAGTCTGAACAGTTGCATAAAGGTCAGAATTTGTGTCCATTCAGCATTTTCCCATCTTTGCTTATTCATCAAATTCTGCAACGTAGCATACTCACAACCAAATTGGACAATTACGACAGTTGTGAACTTATCAAACAGATACAGTGTAATAACACCTTTAATTGAATGAATGCAATTTAAAACAGCATATACCTGTATACTCACAAGATACATTTTTGTACAGCACATGTAAAGAAAGAAGCGATCATCTCAATATGTAGATTGAAAGCAGTTTCACAACTTGGTAAATGATGAGCCAAACAAAACTCCAGCCACTCATAAAGGACAGCTTCAACAAACCTCCAACGAATGCAGAGCCAATGTACATATGGGCGTGTGATGTTTAATTACATTCTCAACGCGTTTCACTGTATTTAACAGCCTCCTCAGGAGAAAAAATGCCATTAATATAGTAGTGCATCACAGCATTAAGGCGGTGGTCCTGAGAAATGGAGTCAGTATAAGTATGATATGTATTATACCCTAATGAGTTAGGGAGTTAAGTTATAAGTATGGAAGTGCTAACGCAGGGCATGGTGTCCCTGTGTAGTGGTTGGTGTAGAGCCAGTGACATATGGCTGATAATGAGTGTAGCCTTCTGATTTCAACTGAAATTCTGGGACCATCTGCTTAAAAGGTGTGGTTAAGGTAAATGTGTTTGAAAATTGTTAATAAATGCTATGATCTTTTCAATCCCAAAGAATGGTGAGTGTGTTGTTTGTTTGGGTTAAGGTTATAAAGTTAAGTTATAACTGTTCATCCAACCTTCACCAGTCATGTTGTAACAACAAATTACATTTTCAGATTTCACACTGAAAATGTAATTTTCAGCGTGAAATTTATAAAGGTAATTTCATCCTATCTGGCACAATTCGATCTGTTTTGTCACTTTTCACCACGTTGTCGTCATTTTTTCCTTCGCACCCACGTATTTGATTTCTCTCAATTTATGTAGTGCTGAATAAAATGTATTGATATAGAAAAAAGATCAATATTGACAAATATTGATACGTTAATACACTTTACATTACTTTCAATGAAACTCCTTTTCATCGATATCGATATTGCTGATCTTTTCGATGTTCTAAAGCATCTCCTTACGGAATAATGGGTTTCTGACACCCTTCAGCAGGCAAATACTTTTTTTAGCAATAAAAAAAAAAAAATCAGAAAGAGCTTAATAAATATCAATATCAGCGATATCCATATTTTCAATCTAATTAAAGGTATATCAATATACCAGGAGAAAACTTTTAAGATTTTAATAAATGTGTTTGTAGATAACAGTTTACAATCTTTAAACTATACATATGAACTCAGCTGAGAGCTTTGATTCTCATGACCCTTCCCAAGATTCAGTTTGGCTTTCCTTTTGCTCACAGCTCCATAGCTATATCCCTTCCGGACCCAGGAAAACTGCCAATAAAAGGAATCCCACTATATGTAGAAGCACTAAAAGAAGCAATTATATATTCCATGTCAACTGACACTGGGAAAAAATACCCCCAAGCATTGTATCAGTGTTACACACAATGATATACCCATACAAAAGGATCGAAATGTAACAGAAGACACTGCTTGCAAAATATTGTAGTTATAGCAGCAATTAGTAAATTTACTGAAAACATGAGAAAAATGAAGTCATATTTTCATCCGTAGCTGGTAAGAGAAAGAAGAAGAGGAGTAAATGTAACACATCATTCTGATGTCTCCCAGCAGTGTTTCCATTATTCTATAGTACTTAGGAAGGTCCGATCGAAGCATTGCATCGCTGCATAAACATTCCGTTCTTTTATTACAAACTTTAACAGAAACATGCCACATTTTAAACGTCCTTAGAGGAAACCTTCTAAATAACGAATCTGTTGGCTAAAATGTCTAAAAAAAAAATAGAAAATGAAAGCGTTCTATATCTCAGGTAGGCAAAGATACTTAATAACCTCTTTTTTTGCTGAAATGTGTAATTTTCTGGGTTGACTTTAGCATTGGGAGGATTTAAATCATCTCCACCAAATAAACCCCTAACTGAAACCCTGAAATCCATAAATAAATTGCCATTTTTACAGCTATATCATGAATTTCAAACTATTAAAGGCAAGGTGACGTATAATGACTAGTTTTGCATTGTATTTAACCTCAATATTTATCTTCCGAAAACAACAGTATTACAAAGAAAATCACCAGTAATTATTGTGGCAGTAATGTTCCATCTTAATAGCATCCCTACCGATTAAATTGCAATTTCTATGGATATATATATATAGAGAGAGAGAGAGAGATAGATAGATATAGCAACTCTCCTCTTGGTTTGTTATAAACATTTTTCTGCTGACCTGCTTAGAAATCAATACCTCCCTAATAAGTTTCAGGACCATGTAGCATGAACTAAACTGTTCGCTTGCTCTCCAAACAGCATTGCTTTTTTTGTGATCAGTATTCTCCAAATTGCATAATTTCTTCGGTTCAATTTTAGCAAAAAATCATTTAGTTTCATTTATGTTGGTCAGTTAAGATTTTAATCTATAGTTTTATCTCAATGCGATGGTGGTATTCATTAAGATACCCCTGATCGAATACTGGATACTGATGAAACGTTATATATATAAACCTAATACATGAAGGACATATTCATTACGGGATAAAACATGTAGAACATTAACTACTTCTGCTGTATTTCTTTAAAGAGCAATATTCAATAGCTACTGCGCATTTACTGCACTGTTACACAACTTATTTTCTCCCCAGCTTTTAGTCTTTTCAAGTTTCACTGAGTATTTTGCAACTAATAGACAAACTCTTAAGGGAAAAGCAAAGCCATGAACAAATTCAGATTTATTTTTGTGCTAGACCCAATGTCACCTTGGTTACCAGCATGGTATAAGGTAACTCAGCAAAGCATTAACATCTATTCCAGTTTAATGCCCTGCTTTACCCCTTAGTAGGCTCACTTTATGGCTTCCTCAGTGACGTTTCCTATTGATCATCCCTTGATGAGCGGCCTCCAGTGGTTAACTTGCTAAATGACACTCTCTTTGGCTTTTTTTACATCTGTTTCTCTGGTTACCTATTCTTATTCTACCAAAGGGGAACACAATACAATCTTCCTCATAGGGGAGGCAAATCTAATGGACTATATCAAATATCAACATGCGACACAAAAGCTTTGCCGAATTTGCTACTGTGACATATCCAACACTTGATAAATAGGCCAATTACCTGTGCGCGCACAGAAAAAGTGATGCGAAGAGTTCTGTAAGTCTGCGACTATCGTAAACATCTGAATTTAAAAGCGCCTTAATGCCAAGTGTAATAAAAAAAAAAAAAAACAACTCAATGATCTGGGGACTGTATCCCCATTTCTCAGATGCAACAATGTTACTAAAGTGCGACAATATGCAAATCCCTTCCCAAACTGGAAGCCAATTCAAATTCATCTTCAAATGAAAAATCAATTATGCCTTACACGAGTGTAAATATTACAGACAAACTCGTTATTCAGAATTGGAAATAGATTACATAGTAGAAATCTATAAATGACATGTTTACAAACATTGGTATGTGGTTACAGTGTATTAAATCAGATATTTCAGTACCCAATCCTATTGTTGTAATAAAAAGCTGGAAAAAAAAAAAAAGCAAGCTGCCAGCAATTACTACAGGCTGGCAAAAGGCAGCATTTATCCGCTGTAGAAAATCTGCAAAAAGCAAATTCATACGTTACAATCCTTCCCCCGCAGTTAAATATTTCAGAAACAAGCTCCATACCTCAGTTAATGGCCACGTCTGTTAAGTAAAACAATTTAAACAGAGTTCCTTATTCAATCCCTCACTTTATTTGACTGCTGTATGTATCGGCCTGGCTGGAATCTTACACACGTCAGGCTCCTGAATGCAGGTTTTCCTGGATGTGCTTAACATTTGTCACTATTTATCAATGAGGACATCGTGGACATAATATTGTTTAATAATATTATTTTCAGTGGATAGTTTAAGGTCTAAGTAAATCAAATGGGGTTTGTGTAATTTAAACATATTATTTCCATAGCGCTGCTACTAGAGTAGCACTGTGTAAATAGTTGTATTTTAAATCATTTAACTGCTTACATGCTGGTTAATGATTTTTAATGGATTTGAAGGCATTTTAAAGATTTATGTTGTTAGTAGTGACTGTTTAGTATACATTGTTGCAGTTAGTGTTTGTTTTGGGATACTTTGTAGCCTTTTTTGTTTAGTTGTGTTAGTTTAGTAGCAGCGTTCAGCTTTTGATGTGTTAGATCTGGATTTTGTATGCTTAAGCGCTATAGTTTAGCATAGGTCTGAATAGTTTTCACCAGGTCTAGTGAGGCGAATCATTTCAGTGATAAGTTTTTGCTTAGGTAAGCAGGAAAATAGTGTTTGAGCGATGTCATTTATTTGATGTTCAAATAATATCGCTCAAAATAGGTGATATCACTAAAAGCTAGCGATACTTTTCACTAACTTGGTGGGATAATCAAAAAGAGATAAAAACAGAGGAAAACTATTTTTCCCCTCTTTTCCACCAATTTGACCTTAGTAAATATCCCCTTAATAATGTCATGTGAGAGTGCTTGGATAGAGGATCTTTGGCTAGTGGAGAATACTGAAAGAAGAGCTAGAAAGTGGCTTCCTTATGTAAGACCTTAACCCTGGGAGTTTCTTTGGAGTATGGTCTAAGTGTAGCAGAAATATGTTGGATTAAGTTTTAGGAATTCAAGAAGAGTTAACATGATTTGTAGGTATTTACCAACTGTGGAAGGATAGCACAGCAGATCAGAGTCCAACCAAGAAGAAATGAGATCATAAAGAAGTAATGTTTATAAGGTAGACTCTAGATAATACCCCCATCATTGCTTTAGTGGCCTATGTAAGTAAACCTTGGCGGAGTTTTAAGCTTGCTGATATTCATTGCAATCCCTGACACCCACAACATCTGTGTTTGTGTCTCTCACACCTTTTCTCCACCTTGTCAGTTTGATATTTGCCTTGAAAACAAGCTCCTGGGGGCAGGGGTATTATACATACCACAAAGATATGCCAGGACTGAAGGTCTTGCCTTTGCCTTTAAGCATTACATAGATATTTCTGATTTTATGTTTTTCATGCAGTACAAGAACCTTTAAGAGAGAGCACTTTATTTGCGGAGTGTCAGATTTTTAACAGTACATTAAAACAATCATTCAAATACTATGGTGTACCAGTTTCTGTATAAATTTGTCATTCTCAAGTTTTTTTGTGCCATGCCTGAAGAAGAGACCTAAGTAGTCTAGAAAGCTTGGTTCATAATGGTCTGCTCAATCCCTGAAAGTGTACACACCTGGTTAGTCACTTGTGGATTGAAGAAAACAGGGTGCTCTGGAGTGCGCTCACAAAGGTTCCAACATATAATAATTCCGGCACACCCGGAGTAAAAACAAAAAGTTTAATCAAATCAAGGTAAAACAGGATCCATGTAGTAATCCAACAAGGTTAAAAACAAAGACAAGGCTCCCCCTTACGCGTTTCGCGCTCAGGGCGCTTACTCATAGTCTAGAAAGCTTGCATTTACTATCTATTCAGTTAGCCAATAAAAGCTATCACCTACATTCTACTTGTCTCTACAGACTACCCAGCATGCC
>WMED01000469.1:0-12566 GCA_019650415.1 Pipa parva
GTCAGCTTAAGGCTCTCATTCATTTTATTTCTGGTGAGCAGTTAGATTGGATTTATCTCATGTTTTGGGTGTACACATTTTCAGTTCACCTCTCCTATTGGCACGTTTGGGTTGTATCTGTGTATCATTTATTGTTGATAAGGCACTTAGTGCCATATTTTGCGCTTTCTCCTAGCGTTTTGTCATATACCCAACTCATAGACTAAACTTTGAGTGGAAGCTTTTATATGCAAACAGCTCAGTCTTTAGTGGCTATAAAAGAAATATACTAATGCCTTAAATTATTCACATTCAATTCTCTTATGTGTTAATATTCTGTATTTTCATTTGACACCTCTAAGAACCTGTTTTATGTTACAGGGCTGAACCTGCTTATGAAAACAAGAGGCTTTCCATGACTGCTGTTCAAACTTTTTATAAAAACCAAACCATTGGCAATCTAGCAGTAGCATAAAAATTCCAATGTTCATTTTATCCCTTTAAAATCACATAGGGACACTTTAGCAGCACACAATTCACATCTTGTTTCAAGCATTATGGACAAGAATTACATTAATAACTACATGTTTACCTACTACTACTATAACTTTTTATAAACAAATAATACAACCCCTTTAATTCTTGTTAACAAATTTCAGGAGAATAAGTAAATTAACAGCTATATAATTATCTTGAAACAATAAAAAAGAAGGATTTAACAATTCAATCATCCCTTATATAAAACTAAATCAAAACAACAACAAACATTGATGGGGTTATGTATAATTCCAATGACATATTGACTCTAGTGTCTTTCCAGAGCAAAAAAAAATTAATGTGTAATGCACCTTCTGTTGTGCCAAAAAAGTTATTTTATATTTCTGTCCCTCCAAAACCTTTTTTCAGTTTAATTAACAGGAGGTGATTACACAGGAAGCAGGAGGTTGATCACAGGCTGATCTAGAGTCATCATGGGACTTAATACCATTAACTTTTTTGAAGACAATAAATAGTAAAATAGGTTCTTACCCTTAACGGAATAAAATCATCTCATTTTATTAATTTACAAAAGGCCAAACAGCCCAGTGCTATTTTAGTCAACTAATTCATCCAGTTTTTTTTATATGTTTTAAAAATATTTAAATGTTTCTATGTAGTGTGCCTCAGTTAGTTTACCTTATCTCGATTGTCCTGCAGTAATCTCTTTAGGTTTCTCCAGCCAGCAGTGCTGTGAATGTAGTCAGTAGAGTACTTGAAATAATTGATAGTTTGTGCCAACACACACGCCAACTGATGACAAAACTGATCTGTCTTAAAAAAAAAGTTACTATACAATATACAAAAGTATGTAAAAAGATATCAACAGCAGTCATAGTAGTTTTATAACAGATAGATCTTGTTTTTTTGAGTCTCTTTAGAATATCTTTTTCTTTGCATTTGTTACTGTGAATATGAGACTTTTTGAAAAATACCAGCCTTAAAGTGAGAGAGAAAGCTGTATTTCTCACAGGAAGGAAGCAGAGGTCTTCTCTAGGTTTCCCATTCCCCAACATGAGCACAAGTATAATGTTTTTTAGAATTTAGTTTCATCTCTTTTGTTTCAAATCTACACTATTGTTCACAGCGCTCTAGATTTTTCTTATATATCCCTTTAAATTCTGAATAAAAATTCCATAAATTGTAGCCTTCGGAAAACATTTTGCTGCAAGATTTTTCAGCTTCTGGTGGACTAAATCACTGTCACTGAAGTTAATTAAGATCTTTGTAATCTTTTGTTCAGTTTTAAACATGGTAGTTTGTAACATGTATAGATGCAGAATAGCTGTATAGAAACCACATGGCTAAGGGAAGTTTTAAAATTTACCACTATTTAGTTAATTTTTAATAAAACCTTGTTGATATAACTTTATTGCCACTGGAAAAATTCCAGTCAGTCCAGTGTCAAAATACTTAAATGGGCTATCAATAAAAGTACTATTAAAAATGTGTAGAAATATTAAAATACAAAAAAAAAAAAAATTGCAGATAAAAATGTATAAATTCAGCAATTTAATGAATTCATCTTTTATCATCCTGGGATATTAAATTAGGATTGATTTTATAGAATTTTGGGAACATATGGCTTCTGATTTTATTACTTGGGTTAAATCTATTCTGCTGTTATCTCCTATTAAATACTGTATATGCGAGTATCAAGCACAGCTGTTTATCAGTATGTTACCTCTCTCATAAATGTCTGGTTGCATTACTGAGTTTAGCATTTATATGATGATTTTATCTAATTTATTCAAGCAGTACATTCCCCATGTATTTATATTTCTAGCTTCAATAGAAAGAGCATGGTCTTCCTACAAATATTTTGTTTATATACATAGAAAGAATAATTTTTAAGTCATCTGTAAAAAAAACTATACAGGTATCTTTTGGAACTTCCACCCACAATGCTTCATTCCAGAAATTAACACTAATTAAGAGATGCTATACATGATAATAAAATTTCTGGTCACTATGCTATCGCTCTGAACATCATTTTCCTACTTTGCTAATGTATAGTCCGCAGCTGCAAGCTCAATTATTAAAGGATCAGTAAGCCAACAACAGTCATTGGCCAGTCTAGCCACTGAATAATAAACTATTTTTTTAATATATACCCTTTACTTATTTCAGCAGTTTTCAGTTTTTTGTCAATTTATTACAGAAGCTTCTACTCTCACCTTCTTTCTGTATAGTAGCTCATAGTAAGAACAACTTGACTGACACTCTTGAGAATTCCAAAAAACAACCATCAGCTTGAAGAGAACTTTCAGAGAAGGCTGTTGGCTACTCACAGTTTACTGATTATGTTTGAAATTCTATATGGATCTTCAAATGTTGCAAGGTCTAAACTGATTATGTGTTAGATGTTGACAAAACAAAATAGTGAGGGTATGCGGGAGGTAATATCATGAAAACCCACCATACAATAGTGTATTATTATTTTAGAAAATGTATCTGTCTAAAGTATTCAGAAAGCAAGGGCTTGAACTTTGATATGTACATGAGTTAGCAATACATACAAGGTCTATGGAGAACCTGTTCATTCATGTTTTGGTACAAAACTAACCCAATTTAATACTATATAAGTCCATTTCTCAACATAAAACTACCTAACTAATGTGTGCATTAAATGGGACACTGTGGATTTCATCTGAACAATAATTAGAGTTATTATCAATGTTTGTTGTGTACTTCAGATGCATGAATTCATTCATTGTACATCACTATAAGTAACTTGTGGCTCTAAACAGTCAGGATGGATCTCTTTAGGCTTAAAAGTGTAGTTGTGGTTCCTTTATGTTGCAAAATAACTGAATTTTACTGGATTATTACAGTACCATCACAAATGCAAAATGGTTTCAAAACTGATCTGTCTTAATAAAAAAACTGAGTTAATATGTAATATACAAAAATATATAAAAAAAGATATCAACAGAAATCATAGTAGTTTTACAAGAGACAGATCTTGTTAAATTTGCTTTATTCATGCCTGTGATAAAATAATTAGATTATACTCTGCTGGGACTGGGACTGATAAAAATATTTTAAATGTTCCATTCAAAGTCCTGTGTAATATGCTGATGCTAAATAAATACAGTATAATTATCAGAATTATAAGCTCTTTCTATAAGCCCTTGCATGCATTCTTTAATGTCTATGGTTTCTGTGTAGGTTGTTGTAAAAATGTTGAAATTATATAATAATCTTACAATGAACAGCTGTATGAGATGTTGAAACTTTTGTCTAAATCAGGGGTGGGCAAATGTTTAAGACTGCATGAACGGCTTGATGGCTTCAGAGGGCCGGGGGGCATACCTAGTGTGCTGATGCCTATGGCGCTAGGCCATGCCCCCCATATTAATTCGAGACTTCTGGAGGGCCGGATTTGGCCCACGGGCCGTAGTTTGCCCACCCCTTGTCTAAATGAATCATTACAATCATTTCAATGAGACGAGAGTGATATTGCAACAGAGCTGGTTTACTTGAAGGCTGTAAAAAGTTTTTGACATGATGCCATAAAAACAAGTGCTAACAAAGTTATAATATCAGACATAAGATGATAAGATGATGGGGTTATTCACTAAACTCCGAATTGTTGCATATACAGTAGGTGTGAATTCGCCAGATAAAGACAGTCGCAATAGTCTGCTACTGTTGCAGTCAATCTTTATAATGAGAATATTGTTGCAGTCGCGACTTTGTTATGGAGAAATTGCCGCAATCTTAACTTTAAAAAATTTTTGCAACTTTACAATGGGGAAATTGTCGTGGATTTGCTATGGGAATTCGCTGTTTGAGAATTCAGCAGTCAAATACTCACTTTAGTGAATAACCCTCGATAATTTAAACATTGGAAAGGCTAAGCTTATAGGAGGATAGACCTTTAAGGTAATTCATTTCAATAGGGCATAAAGTACATACATTTCTACACAGAGAATCTCAACCATGAGTGTTTTCATCCATAAGCACTGGGTGTGGAAATCTGGATCATACACATTTACAGAATTGGCCTTATTCCACTACTATAATTACACCAAGCGTCACTGATTAAATTTGAATTCATCTGTCATTTCACTTCGCTACAATTCAAGTTGAATTGCCAAAATAGTCACAAATTCACTTCTCGGTATTGACTAAGTAGAGAATGAACTTTGCAAACAACAGTGATCACTGTCACATGCGTAGTGTGGCGTATTCAGTCAGATAGAAGTAGGATGAGAAGTCATGCAGAGTGAGGCGAATTCAACAAGTGAAGGGCAGTGGCGTCAGTCTCATCATATCCCACTAACTGTATTCTGTGAATATTCTATCTATTTCTATGTCAAAATGATGCGAAGAGCTTCATAAGTTTGTGACTATCGTAGATACCTGAATTGGTCGTGTATTCACTTATTCACAGACTTTGCTCAATAAGAGAATATGGGGAAGTGGAGAATAAATGCAAATTCATAGCTCTATATGACTATTCGGACTTTAGTTAATGAGACTCCCTCACTCTTTTAACAATGCATAGCGATACTTTGAAGTATATGTACATTTTCAAGCGAAGGTATCTGCAATTCCATTTGAGATCACAACTTTATCTTACTAGGGTAAACTTTTGCTTAGAATTTTATTTTCTTTGAGGTTTTCAGATCTTTATAGTTACATTGCAGTGCTGAAGGTCACATGTCAAAGACACGGAGTTACAGTTTTTGGCCTCTTGTATATTCTTGCACTCTTTCTAAAAGAATTTCTTGTTATACAATCAACAATGGATAACACTGCATTTTATACAAAAACACACACACTCATATGTGCATACAAACACACATGCACACACACACACACACACACACACAGGGGAATTGAATACTTTTGGCCCTGACTTTCCACTAAATTGATTTGATTGAAGCCCTCAAGTAATTCTGCAGTTTTACTGTTTCAGTCACAGTCATTTTATTGTGGCAGTTATGTATTTTGGTAGAAAGGGAACTTGCACATGCCAATAAGTGACAATTTGACATCCCTTTAATGGCTGACAAGACTATACTTAAACCAGTTTGAATCAAGTAATGAGCTGCATTCACAGGTTTGCCTGCAGGTTACTGCTCACAACTGTTATCATAAATTTCAGTTGAGCCACATAAAAGCATCCTGGAGGAACAAAGATTCTGCAGTTAATATCTGTGCTGATGTGTTTGGCATATGTTACCCTTATGAACCCATTTCCAATGCCTGTTTTATTTCCCAACCAAGGAAGAACATTCACAGCAAGCTTTTGTTCCCTGTGATATCCTTATAACAAGGATCAAATTGTCCAGTACTAAAAGTCAGAAGCCTAGTCGCATTGCTAAAGTTTTGCATTTAGGAAATTATTTTAAGGGTCGGTCTAGCTGGGGTTTGAAATGATGCTTGAAGAAGAAAAAAAAAATCTCATGTATAAAATGCAGCTACCTTAGCAAGAAAAGGATGTGGATTTATACAAAGGTTAGAACTAAGGGATCAATCAGTGTCTTTAAAACATGTAATTATATATGCATGTAACCTAGTTTGTATAGCGCCATACGTTTACACAGCATTTCTCAACAGTGGTACAGTAAAAAAAATAACAGTTTAGAGACATAAGAGCTTCAAATAGACATAAACATTAGGAAGGGAGTCCTAATTATGTGTTTTTATATCATTGCTACAAATAATTGCACGAAAATAATTATGTACCTTTATTTCCCAGCATGTACTTATATCCTGTGCATAGTAGATTTTTCAGAGCATTTTAAATAATGTGGTCTAGAATTTGAACTAAAACAGATCTGCTATGCCTGTAGCACTAAGCAACCATTTGATTAAATGATTTTGGCAATAAAGCTTTTATTTAAAAACATAAAATAAATGCATACCAATATTAACTTTATCCTAAATATTTCTAATTTATAGATCATGCCTATGTTGTCAGCAGTTATACCATTATTATTTACCATGTATATAATTACAATAATATATGCTACTATAAATTGTATAAGAATTCACAGTGCCCGCCACAACTTTAGTATCTTTTGACAGCAATAGTTATGCATAAAGGGAAAGGTATTCATGCACAATATGTAATAAATAAGGGTGATCCTGAGGTGAGTACTTCTTAATTGTATATTAAATACTACTAATTCCATTACTTCTGTTCCAGCACAATAGACAAACTGTAAGTAGTAGATGGGGAAGAAGCAGCACAATGAATGGTAAATTAAACCATAAACTTTTACTGTGATACAAACAGTGGCATGTTTCAGGCAGAAGCTCTTTACCAAACTGTTTATAAAGGGCTGATAAAGGGCTTCTGCTCGAAACATGTCACTGTCGCTGTTTGTATCACAGTAAAAGTTTATGGTTTAATTCACCATTCATCGTGCTGCTTCTTCCTAATCTACTTACAGTTCATGCACAGTACCTTATGCCTTGGCATATGCCTATGTCTCACCATTGTGTGTGTCTTTTCAATAATACACATTATTGTCTAGATGTTATAATGTTTTTTAGACCACATATTTTAAACATACGGTATCTTCAATGACTTGCCAACAGTGCATGACTTTAGAAAGCATCACACAGATGCTCATAATTAGCAGAATTGTATAATTATATCCATAGCTACTGATAAATCCCAGAAGCTTATACATTCTATATAGGCTAACAATTTCCATGCAACAATAAACATAGAATATTGCAAATCCCATTAAAAATAAAGTGGAGCAGAGAAAAAAATAATTGGTAAAACCAAACTTTCATTGGAAAATTTGAGTAGGATTAACAAACCTCCAAAACAAGGCCACTACTCCATTGGAATTTACTTTATTGGAATTTATGTTGACATAACAAACTAATAAGCCACAAAAGTACTTTTTTTGGTGCCCTAAGCAGACAGGAAAGTAGATAATGCTTTCATTAAAAGACTAGGTAGGTAGGAACTACTTACAATAAGATGCTATGCTTTACCTACTTATTACATACTTAGGGTGAAATTTACTAAGGGTGACGCGATCGCCCGAAGTTAAATTTGGTCCGCACGTGCGAAATTTCAATCGATTTCCGATCGTGCAATCGTAAATCGATCGAAATTCTGATCGTGCGATTGTAAATCGATCGAAATTCCGATCGTGCGATTGGAAATTGATCCGAATTCCGCACGTGCGGTAAAATTTGCGATCGGGCGGAAAAATTCTGCCTTTAATAAATTTCGCCCACAATCCTTGACCAATCTTTATGTTTGCTCAGTAGCAATGGTCAGTCTTGCTTTTCTTTGAATTCACTCTGTCTTTAATTTATGATGCATTGCCATGATCAGGGACTTTGTTTCTCTTCAAGAAACATCAGTTTCTTCTTCCTAATTTAGCATTAATCAGATTCTTAATTGATTACTCAAATAGAGAGTAACCTTAAAAGCATAGGCCTGTATTAAACCCATCCTTAAAAAAGCAACACTGGACTCTGCATGCCTCAGTAACAACTGTCCTCTCTCTCTTGCCTCTTGCTTCTAAACTGTTATAATGTCTTGTCTGCACCCGCCTTACTAACTATCTGCATGTGCACAATTCCCTGGATTCTCACCAGTCTGGTTTTAGGCCAGGGCACTGTACAGAGACTGCTCTGTGTAAAGTTGCAAATGATCTTCAGGTTGCCAAAGTCAAGAGTCAATTTCTGTTCTAATTCTCCTAAACCTATCCTCTGCATTTGATACTGTTGATCATGACCTTCTTATTCAAATTCACCATGCACTTGGGGTCTAATCAAGCAGCATCTTGGCTGGCTTCCTATCTTTCTGATTGTTCCTTTTTTGTCTTCCATGCTAATGACACCTCTTCTCCTGTCCCACTTAGGGTAGGGGTGCCCAAAGGCTCCATCCTTGGCCCCCTCCTGTTCTCCCTGTACACTTTCCTGGGATGATATCATCAATTCATTTGGTCTTCAGTATCACTTGTAAATGATACCCAAATTTACTTATCTACGTCTGTGCTAACACCTGAAATGCAGACTCAAATGTCTAGCTGTTTCCTAGCAATCTCCTCATGGATGGCCAAGAGCCAGCTCTAATTAAATCTCGCTAAAATGGAATTGATTATTTTTCCACCCAAACCTGGGCTCGCTCCTACGTTTTCCATTCCAGTTGATGGTGCAATCATCAACCCTGCAACCTCTGTACATTGCCTTGGGGTGACGTTTGACTCTGTTCTTTCCTTCGCTAAAAACATCTTTACCACTGCTAAAACCTGTTGATTTTTCCTTCACAACATTGCCAAGATTTGACCCTTTTTCTCCCACTCTACTGTTAACACCATCGTGCATGCTCTTTTCCTATCCCTCCTATCCTGCTTGGACTACTGGAATATTCTTCTTTCTGGCCTTCCAGCTTCCCACCTCTCCCTGCTCCAATCCATTCTAAATTCTGCTGCCAGAATTCTCTCCCTCTATTCCCAGAGGGGAAAGTCTTTCTCCCAATTTCTCTGCTCCTTAGCTCCCCATAAACAAATGAATCATTTACAGTATTCTCCTTTTGACATTTAAGGCACTTCACTCTGCTGTTCCTCCCTACATATCCTCACTCATATGTCTGTACATTCCTCAACGTCAACTGTGCTCCTCCCAAAGCAACCAGCTTTGCATACCACACACCAATACTGCCCTGTCTCATATTAAACCCTTTTCTCTTTCTGCCCCTACATCTAGAAATCTATACCCCCTTTATCTTCGCCCAGAACATTCCCTCTGCACTATTTAAAAAATAAATAAATAAATAAATCCTACCTTTTGGTGCACTAGCACTGATATTTATCACTGATTTTTTTATGTATTTATTTTATTTTATCCTTAGTCATTTATGCTTAGTATTTGTATTTATTGACCAGTGCTTCAGCACATTGTTACAGCTTTTATTACCCTTCTATCGGTGGATGTAAGTCTTCCTCCCATTTAGTTTGTATGTTCTACAGTGCAGGGACTTCCAACCTCTTGTGTCAACCACAACCTGGCATTTAAAGTAAAGTATCTTTCTGATATTGTACTTATATTGTACAATGCACTTTTCTCATGTCTGTATTATATTTGTATTGCTGAAATGTACAGTGCTGTGTAAATTTGTGGCACTTTATAAATAAAATGATACATAGTATATCCTAGAATAAAATGACTAGGTATTGATGTCCACTATTCTCACAATTCTCTATGAATACTACATAGTGGAGTATGTAGTGCGATCTAATCTCCTTTAGACCAGCTGGATTCATTTTCATAAAAGTAGATTTCCCACTTACAAATTGGCAATACAGATGGAAACACATTCTCAAAATATTAGGAGATAGAGATTATTGGAACAATGTATTTAATGTTGATTAGAAAATAGAAAATTCAGTTTCTTTATGTTTCAGTTTTATTAGCAATACAGTGAAGCATATGGTTTAATCTCACAACATACATATGGTTTGTTGGTATTTACACCAAAAGGATATTCCAGGGAGTCCTATACACTGTTAAATAGAGGATCTCTAAGTCCAACCTCTGGAGACTACCCTTTCACACTTCTATTGGAAATATCAACTGCCCTACTACCCTGACAGTACTCTGATATTCTCAGCTGTGCCTTAATATAATAGGGACTCTAGCCTGTATCTGTGTAATCATTAGCAGTGAAGGAATCTTGCTAGGGTCACTTCTGAATTGGGCTTTAACACAAAGAAAGACTTACACACTATAACACTCTAGGAAGAATTACACAAGACTCCTGATAAGTAGTTGGCTGATAATATACAATAGAGTAAAATAGTTCGGAGAAATGATGGGGATGTCCATTAAGTGTATACCTCCATATTATCCTCATTAAGGCCCTCATTCACCATAGTGCGAAGTGAGCCGCGAAGAGTTCGGCTCACTTCGCATATGGTATTATGCGCATGCTGATGTCCTGCACGCAGACATCAGCATGAGCATTAAAGGGATTCCCCTCCCGGCGAGAGCACTCGAGTCTCTTCGCCGGGAGGGGAATCCCTTTAATGCGCATGCTGATGTCCGCGTGCAGGACATCAGCATGCGCATAACACCAAGTGCGAACTGAGCCAAACGCTTTGCGTCTCACTTCGCACTATGGTGAATTAGGGCCTAAGTCATTACTTCTCCCACACAGCCCCTCTCTTTCTCATACCTCTCCATCTCCCATAATCTAGTTTGCCAAGCTTTAATATGTTACTTGCCCCTTTTAAAATGACTTGAACCACTTTTAATCTTTTTCTCCATTAAATGACTCTCATTCTTTTCCAACCATTTGTGTTTAATATATATAGATGGGCTTTCGAGAGGTCTGTCCTCCCTTTATCAAGTCACAGGCTATACATTATATATATATATATATATATATATATATATATATATATAAAATGGTAAGATAGAGTGGTTTTGTTAGTTCACAGATGGAACAAAATGAGTATTGCAATACTTGGTGATACCTTTTCTATTGGACTAACAGTGAGTTTAGATAGACAAGCTTTCAGGAAGTCTGTCCTCCATTTCTCAAGTCAAGAGTATTTCTTGAGAAAGGAAAGACAGCTCTCTTGAAAGCTTGTCTATCTAAACTGATTGTTAGTCCAATAAGAAAGGTATCACAAAGTATTGCAATACTCATTATATATATATATATATATATATATATATGTGTGTGTGTGTGTGTGTGTGTGTGTACGTATAATAGAATCCTTATTTTTGTAAGCAGATAGCTTACAGTAGGTTTGTATATGGGTTGAAAACTGGAATACTGATAGATAACAAATTGTTAAAAAAAATGGAATTTTCTTACAGAGCTAAAGCAGTAAGTGAAGTTCTCTTTAATCTTTCTATAAATGACAATGTAGATCTGGAAAGTACAGTGTCTATATGCTCAATGTATAATATTTGGATGCAGTGGATAATTGGACAGGTGAGAATTAGTATAGATAAGTGTAAGGTTATCCATTTCATTGTAACAAGTAAGTTGCATACACAGTATGACTAAAAGTGAAATAGTTATAGTTTCTTAAAAAATGTTATGAAATCTGACCCAAATTGCATTATTAAGTTTGACAAATAATTTAATCTCCAGATTTCCCCAAATACTCAGTACATTCAGAAATTCTATAAGGTTTATTTAGGAAGTTAGTGTTTATGCCTTGTTCTAGTGCCATAAACATTCTGCAACTTACTGACATGCTATATGTTTTAAAATTGTACAGAGCTGAATCTCAACATGCCCCAGCTTATCTGAAAAAGATGAACAAAGAAGCATCATTAAGGCAAATCAGAGGACCACAGTTTGTGCAAGAACATATTCAGCAAGAGGACCTGTGTTTAATGCTAACTATAGATGGGGAGTTCCTTTAAGAACAGAAATGTCCTCTGCTTTCACCCAGGGTTTAGTGTCTTTCCTCAACAGGGAATGTTTCTAAGCATGTGTGAAACAGCATATTATCCAAGGTAAATAGGCGGGACTGAGCTGAATAATAGGCTGCACCCACATGATGATGAGCTTAGAAATGATGATCATAGACATGTAACTAAAATCAATTTATTTAATTATAAGCACTGACTTCGAATGTCAGGAAAGATGCATAGGTGAAGGGATGTGCATTAGTAATTTTGTGCTTCTGTTTGGTGCAGATTGTGATCAAGAGAGTAGCACTATTACGTTGTGTAGGCGTAGATGTCCTCTTGCTACTTGCGTTTGGTAACAGATTCTCTGTGCCACTAAGCCAGGCACAGCAGGCAGCATGCAAGGAAACTGTACAGTCAGACAAACACATTCCCAATGCAAACAGTTCCAAATCCCATAATATCTTTTTATATGTCCTTTATTATTAAAATTTTATTTAAACTAAAAAGCTTAGCCATTAGGTGGCAGGGATGGTTTCTTTGTGTTTGTCATTAAAAGTGGATGTTTGTCCTAGTAAATGTGGTTTTGTTCTGTTTTTTGTCTTTTGCTCATTTTACAATGTTTGGAATGCATTTGGGGCAGAGCTGATTATTAGTTATGTATGGGAAACCAATTAACATTCTGTCTA